>PVJL010014405.1:0-28215 GCA_004026885.1 Lyroderma lyra | reverse complement strand
AGACCTGCTCCTGCAAGGGATGCTGGCAGCATAAAACCCTTCCCTGGCAGTGCAGATCACATTTAGACTGATTTCAGGTCTTTTAGTGTCTTCGCACAGTTTTTTGTTTTTGTTTTTTCTCATCACTTGCTAAGAATAGGCATTTTGCAAAGTGGAGTGATGCTCACCCTTAACCATGAATTCTTCTTCTTGTTTGGGAACTAGGGTTTAACTTCTGATCTGAAAAGGTAATATATTGTTCAAACTCAGTCCAATTGTATAGTCAGAAAGGGGAAAGAGATGGGCTAAACAGCATGACTCTGTCCAACTAGCTGGCAAAAATCAATAATCATTGGACTCCAAAACAAAATATGACTCACTTCATGTCTCTACAGGAGGAAAGAACAATCATACTTTTGTCATTGCAGCTTGCCTGGGTGAAGTTCTTGTTGAGACTGGACCAATGCTATCCACTCCTTCAGCCTTTTAAGAAAAGCAAGTTCTGCCTCTTCAGAGTAGAGTTTGTTAAACTTAAACATTTGTCAGAGACCCAATTTTAGTGAGACCATGCCCCAAATGGTGGCAGTAATGGCGGAGAGATTTCTCTCAGAGTAGGGAAGGGATATTCATGCAGGGAGATGGAACTCACAGGAAAAAGTGATAAAAAATAACAATCATAGATTACATTAACTTGGTAAGCATAAGTCTAAACAAAAAATTCCAGGGACTTTGTGTATGGAAGAAAGGAGAGAGGGAAAAGGTGGCAAAAAGCAAAGAACAGAAAAAGAGAATAGAAAGAGCAGAGTGGGGATAGAAGGAATAACAATGCTCAGCACTTGGATGTAATTCTACACACGTGCACAAATTCAGAAAGTAGAAGGTACAGAATGATAAAACAAGGCTAAGAATAAAAGATAGATAAGAAAGTTTAGACAAAGGTCTTGTTTCACCATCTTGGGCATGAGCTGTCCCCTCTTCAAGTTTGCTTATTCCAATGTTCTTGGGAAAGCTGTCTCCTTTATGCCATCATCTCCTTGAGAAGAGTTTCAAGAAACTCTCAGTTTCTTTTTTTCCTTTTTATTGTTAGGTTTATTGGGGTGACATTGATTAGTATACATAGGTTCCAGATGTACAATTCTACAGCACATCATCTATGTGTTGTGTTATGTGTCCATCACCCAGAGTCAGTTCTCTTTCTATTACCATATATTTGACTCCCCCTCCTTTGCAACCCCTCCCACATACCCTTAGATAACCACTAACCACTAAACTATTGACTGTGTCCATGATTTTTTGCTTCATTTTTGCTTTCAGCTTTGTGTTCCACCAGTGAGTGAACACACTCACTTGGTTTTTTCAATCTGGCTTATTTTGCATGATGATCTCTAGGTCCATCAATTTTGTCACAAATGGCAGTATTTCATCCTTTCTTATAGCTGAGTAATATTCCATTGTTTATGTGGAATATTGTGTACCACAGCTTCTTTAATCAGACATCTATTAAAGGGCACTTTGGTTGTTTCCATGATTTAGCCACTGTGAATTGTGCTGCGATGAACTTTGGGGTGCATGTACCTTCACGGACTATGATTTTCAAATTTTTTGGGTGGGCACCCAGAAGTGGGATTGCCGGGTCATGTGGTAACTGTATTCTTAATTTTTTGAGGAACCTCTATACTGTCTTCCATACTGGTTGTACCAATTTGCATTCCCACCAGCAGTGTATGAGTGTTCCTTTTTATCCACACCCTCTCCAACACTTGTTATTCCTTGTCTTGTTGATAATAGCTATTCTAACAGGTGTGAGGTGGTATCTCCTTGTGGTTTTGAAAATTTTTTTTGCGGAGGTAGTTCCCTGACTGGGAATTGAACCCAGACCGAGGCGTTGACAGCACCGAAGATTAGCCACTACACCACCAGGGAACCCCCTTCATTGTGGTTTTGATTTGCATTTCCCTAATAGCTAGTGAAGTTGAGCATTTTTTCATATATCTGTTGGCCATTTGTATGTCTTCCTGGGAGGAGGGTCTGTTTAGGTCCTCTGTCCATTTTTTAGTTGGATTGTTTGTTTCTTTGTTGTTGAGTTGTACACGGTCTTTATATATTTTAGATATTAGCCCCTTATCAGAGGCATTGTTTGCAAATATTTTCTCCCATTATGTTGACTCTTTGCTTTGTTGATGGATTCTTTTGCTGTGCAGAAGCTTTTTAGTTTGATATAGTCCCATTCATTTAATTTCGTTTTTACTTTCCTTGCCTTTGAGGTCAGGTTCATGAAGTCCCCCTTGAGCCTGAGGACTATAAGTTTAGTACCAATGTTTTCTTCTATACAGTTTATCGTTTTGGGTCTTATGTGGAGGTCTTTAATCCATTTTGAGTTAATTTTGGTATATGGTGACAGTTCACAGTTCAGATTAATTCTTTTGCATGTGGTTTTCCAATTTTCCCAACACCATTTACTGAAGAGGCTGTCTTCCACGTTGTATATTTTTTGGTCTTTTTTCAAAAGTTATCTGTCCGTGTATTTGTGAATTTATTTTTGGCTTTTCAATTCTGTTCTATGGTCTGTGTGTCTGTTTCTCTGCCAATAACAAGCTCTCCTGATTATTGATGCTTTGTAGTATTGAATGAAATGAGGGAGTGTGATGCCTCCAGTCTTATTCTTTTTATGGAGGATTACTTTGGTGAGTCATGGTCTTTTGTGGTTCCATATGAATCTGATGATTCTTTTATCTATTTCTGGAAAAAGTGCCTGCAAGATCTTGATGGAAATTGTGTTAAATCTGCATATTGCTTTGGGTAATATAGCCATTTTAATTATGTTCATTCTTCCAATCCATGGACATAGAATGTCTTTGCATTTTTTTGTGTCCTCGTCAATATATTTTAGTAATGTCTTATAATTTTCAGTATATAAGTATTTCACATTCTTTGTTTAGTTTATTCCTAGGTATTTTATTCTTTTTGTTGCAATTGCAAAGGTATTGTTTTTCTCATTTCTTTTTCTGAAGTTTCATTGTTGGTATATTGAAATGCTATTGATTTTTGCACATTCATTTTATATCATGCAACTTTACTGTATTTATTTATTATTTCTAATAATTTTTGGTGGAGTTTTTAGAATTTCCTATATAAAGGATCATATCATCTGCAAAAAGTGACAATTTAACTTTTTCTCTCCCAATTTGGATACCTTTTATTCCTCTCTTGCCTGATTGCTCTGGCTAGAACTTCCAGTACTGTATTGAATAGCAATGGCAGTAGGAGCATCCCTGCCTTGTTCCTGACTTTAGGAGAATAGGCTTCAGTTTCTCTCCATTTAGTATAGTATTAGTTGAGGGTTTGTCATACATGACCTTGCTTATGTTGGGGTGTTTTCCTTCTATACCCGTTTTTTTTATTGTTAGACTTATTGGGGTGACATTTGTTAGCAAGATCTACATGGGTTCCAGGTGTACAGTTCTACAATGCATTGTCAATTTGTTGTATAACTTCACCACCTAGTGTGAGTTATCTTTCCATCATCATATATTTAGCTCCCCCTCCCTCCTCTCCCACTCCTCCCCCTTCTCCCATCCCCTTCCCATTTGTCCCCATATAGACATTAAACTATTATTTTGTCCATGGGTTTTTTGTTTGTTTGTTTTTTCTTTGTTGCTTTCAGCTTTATATTCTGCATATGCATGAAGTCATACAGTTTTTGTTTTTTTCTGTCTGGCTTATTTTGCTTAGGATGATGATCTCCAGGTCCATCTATTTTGTTGCAAATGGCAATATTTCATTATTTCTTATAGCTGTGTATATTCCATTGTGTATATGTACCACAGCTTCTTTATCCAGTCATCTGTCCCAGGGCACTTTGGTTGTTTCCATGTTTTGGCCACTGTGAACAGCGCTGCGATGAACATTGGGGTACATAAGTCTTTGCGGACTAAGGTTTTCAAGCTTTTTGGGTAAGTCCCCAGAAGGGGGATAGCTGGGTCATATGGTAACTCCATTCCCAATTTTCTAAGGAACCTCCACACCGTCTTCCACGGTGGTTGTACCAGTTTGCACTCCCAACAGCAGTGTACCAGAGTTCCTTTTTCTCCACATCCTCTCCAGCACTTGTTATTCCTTGTCTTGTTGATAATAGCCATTCTCACAGGTGTGAGGTGATATCTCATTGTGGTTTTGATTTGCATTTCCCTGATAGCTAATGAAGATGAGCATTTTTTCATGTCTGCTGGCCATTTGTATTTCTTCATAGGAGAAGTGTCTTTTTAGTTCTTCTGCCCACTTTTTAATTGGATTTTTTGTTTTTTTGGTGTTGTTGTTAAATCATATTAGTCCTTTATATATTTTAGATATTAGACCCTTGTCACATGCATTGTTAGCAAATACTTTCTCCCATTCAGTTGGCTTTGTTGATGGTTTCTTTTGCTGTGCAGAAGCTTTATAGTTTGATAAAGTCCCATTCATTTATTTTTGCTTATTCAGTATTTTGATGGTAAATGGGTGTTGTATGTTGTCAGATTCTTTTACTGCATCAATTGATATAGTCATATGGTTTTTATCTTTTAGTTTGTTTAAGTGGTGTATCACATTGATTGATTTTCATAGGTTGAAGCATCCTTGTGCTCCTGGGATGAATCCCCCTTCATCGTGGTGTATATTCTTTTTAATGCATTATTGTATTCTATTTGCTAGAATTTTATTTAGGATTTTTGCATTTGTGTTCATCAGAAGTATTGGTCTGTAGTTTTCTTTTTTTGTGTTATCCTTACTAGTCTTTAGTATTAGGGTTGTTGGCTTCATGGAAAGGATTGGCAAGAATTGTCTCATCTTCTATTTTTTAGAAGAGTTTGAGGAGAATAGGCATTAGTTCTTCTTTGAATGCTTGATAACCCATGGTGAGACCATCTGGTCCTGGGATTTTGCCTTGGGGAGGTTTGGGATGATTGTTTCAATTTCCTTACTGTTGATTGGCCTATTTAGATTGTCCAGTTCTTCATGGTTCAGTCTAAGTAGACTATATGTTTTTAGAAAGAAACTTGTCTATTTCTTCAAGATTGTTAAATTTGGTGGTATATATTCCTTCATACTATTTTTATTATCATTTTAATCTCTGTGGTATCAGTGGAAATTTCTTAGTTTTCATTTCTTTTTTTTTAAGTAGTTTATTTTTTTAAATTCATTTTTATTGTTAGACTTATTGGGGTGACATCTGTTAGCAAGGATTACATAGGTTTCAGGTATACAATTCTACAGTGCATTGTCAACTTGATGTATAATAAGTAATTTTGGTTATTTATGGTTTTTGTTTTTTTTGTTTGTTTGTTTGTTTGTTTTTGTTTTTGTTTTTGTTTTTGTGGTTTTTTTTGCTCCTTGGTGAGCCTAGCCAGGGGTTTGTCAATCTTACTGATTGTTTTTCAAAGAACCAACTCTTCATTGCATTAATTTTCTCTATCATTTCTCTGTTCTGTATTTCATTTAGATCTGCTCTAATTTTTATCATTTCCTTCCTTCTGCTGACTTTAGGCTTTTTTTGTTCTTTTTCTTGGCCTTTAAGATGGGATGTTAGGTTGCTTACTTGTGCTTTTTCTTGTTTCTTTAGATAGGCCTTTAATGATATAAATTTCCCTCTTATTACTGCTTTCACTGGATCCCAGTAATTCTGATATGTTGTATTTTCATTTTCATTTGTTTCTATGTATTTTAATTAAATTTTTATTTCTTCTTTGATTCTGTCATTTTTAAAATAACATGTTGTTTAATCTCCATGTATATGTGATTTTTTTCTGCTTTTTGTGTGTGTGTGTGTGCAGTTGATCTCCAATTTCAAGGTTTTGTGGCCTGAGAATATGCTTTGTATGATTTTGGTCTTCTTGAATTTTCTGATGCTAGTTTTATGTCCCAGTATATGGTCTATCCTTGAGAATGTTCCATGTGCATTAGAAAAGAAGGTATAGTCTTTTTTGCTGGTTAAAATGTCCTGTATATGTCAATTATGTCCAGTTGCTGTAATCTGTCATTTAGAGCTAATATTTCCTTATTTATTTTCTGTTTGAATGATATGTCCATGGCTGTTAAGGGGGTGTTTATGTCTCCTACAGTGATTGTACTTTTATCATTTTCATCTATCAGATCTGTTAGTAGTAGCTTTATATATTTTCGTGCTTCCTGATTGGGAGCATATATATTAGTTAGTGTCAAATCTTTTTGTTGTAGTATTGTCCCTTTCAACACTATGAAATGTTCATCTTTGTCTCTTGTTATCTTTTTTAACCCAAAGTTTGTTTCATCAGATATCAGCATGGCAACTCCTGCTTTTCTCTGGTTACCATTTGCTTGGAGTGTTGTTTTCTTTTTCTTTTTCTTTTTTTTTATTTAATTCATGTTTTCCATCCTTTCACTCTGAATCTGTGTTTGTCTTTATGGCTGAGGTGTGGTCTCTTGGAGACAGCATATGGACGAGTCTTATATTTTAATCCAGTCTGCTACTCTGTGTCTTGTTATTGGTGAGTTCAGTCCATTAACATTTAGAGTGATGATTGATATGGTAAGATTTTCTGTAGCCATTGATTTTTTGTTGTTGTTGTTTTATTTTTGTTTCTTTCATATTGCCCCAACTCTATTTCATTTGTCCTGATGTTTTGTTTCAGGTCGAAGAGCCTCCTTCAGTATTTCTTGAAGTGCCAACCTCTTGCTGGTGAATTTCCTCAGCTTCTGTGTGTCTAAGAAAGTCTTATTCCTCCTTCATATCTGAAGGATAATTTTGTTGGATAATTTATTCTTGGCTAGAACTTTCTTTTATTATTTTGAATATTTTTTCCACTCTCTCCTGGCTTGTAGGGTTTCTGCTGAGAAGTCTGATGCCAATCTGATGGGTTTTACTCTAAAGGTTATAAGTTCTTTTTTCCCTAGCTGTCTTTAGAATTATCACGTTGTCTTTAGTTTTTGATATCTTCAGTACAATGTGTCTTGGAAAAGGTCTGCTAGTGTCCTGGTAACTAGGGGATGTATTTTCTTTTTGAAATTGGATTCCAGATCTTTCCATAGGTGTCAAAATTTCTCGTCTACTATTTTTTTATTATTATCTCTGTAGAGTGCTCTGCTTTTTCCTCCAATCCTATTATCCTGATGTTGTTTTGTCTCATGAAGTCACATAGTTCTTGTGGAGTTCCTTCAATCCTTTTGGTTCTGTATTCCCTATCTTCCTCTTTATGAGATGTTTCCATAGTCCAATCTTCAATATCACTGATTCTTTCCTCCATCTGAGTGGCCCTATTTTCTATGGCAGTTATTTCATTTCTCACGTCCTTTATTATATTATTTATATCTTGAATTTCCATCTCATCCTTGCTCATCATTTGAATTTCTTTGCTAAACTGTCCTTTGGTTCACAAATTTCCTTTCTGAGATCATTCAACTCAGCTATGGTGTTTTCCCAGTATGTTTTTATTTCCGAGAGCCTTTAGAATGGCTATTTTATATTGTCTGTCAGTTACTTCATAAATTTCTATATCTATAAATCCTTTTCTGGAGATTTTTCATCTTTCTGAGCAGCTTGAAATTCTTCAGTATGAGGGCTTTAATTCCAGCAGAGCCCAAGAGATCACTTTATCTCTCTGATTAGTATTTTTGTGGTGTCTTTCTGTAGAGCAGACACTAGGTGTCGCTGGGGGGCAATTTTTGGGAGAGGGGAGGTGTTTAGGCCATATCTCATGTCTCCAGCTGCTTTTGGAGGTGGGCCACTGCAGTCCATGGTCTCTTCGCTTCCTGCAGTTCTTTGGAGAACCTGCGGGAGAAGGGGGAGGCCAATAAAATGCAAGTTGAGGCCACTCCACTTCCTGTGTTTCTTTGGGAAAGCTGGAGGAGACAGGGGAGGCCGATGTAATGCAGGCTGAAGCCATTCACGTTGGTCAGGGCAAATGCCTTCAAATCCACCTTTCTCCTTTCTCCAGTGTTTTACCCCCTTGGCCATGTTTCTGTGATTCCTTTCCATGGCAACTGCTCCGGACAGTGTTTGCAAGGAAGAATGCGAGCCCAGAGTGTGGCATGAGCTGAGGGTTGGGGGGCGGGGGCAGGGACGTGAGGAGGCTGCGCACGCGCTCTCCGAGAGCCATGAGGGTGCTACCTGTGCACACCAGAAGCCCAAAAGGGTGCTGCCCAAAGGCGCCACACACATGCATGCCTTGAGCTGCAAGGATGCTGGGATCCTCGATGCTGTATCTGGGGCCCTAATCCGGTCTATGGCAGTTTAGTGAGCTTGGCTCCCAGGCTTTGTCTCTATCATGATGCTTTTTGATCTAGTTCCCTCATGGTCTCCCCATGTTCCCTCCGTTCCATCTTGTCGTCTCTTGGCCTCACCCCTCCCTTATATCGTGCTGCTTCCTGATTTCTTTCTAGTTCCTTTAGTTAACCACGGTGGTGTCAGGTCATGATCTGTCTCTGCTCCCTCCCTTCTCTCCTGCTCGCCCCCCTTTCTCTAACCTTCAGGTGTTTTCTTGTGATGCATGAATTTCTCACTTGTCTCTGTGCCACTCAAGGTTTTCCATGTTGGATCCTGGCCAGCCGTTTAATTGTATTTTCTGGGAGAGGTTATAGAGACCTCCTCTCTGGTCATCATCTTGCTTATCTCTGATGATAGCCATTCTGACATGTGTGAGGTGATATCTCATAGTGGTTTTAATTTGCATTGCTCTGATGCTTAATAACATTGAGCATCTTTTCATATGTCTATTGGCCATCTGTATGTCTTCTTTAAATAAATGTTTATTCAGGTCCCCTGCCCATTTGTTAATTGGATCATTAGGGGTTTTTTTGTGTTGATTATTATTTCTTTTAGTGTCCAGTTGTATGAGTTCTTTGCTAATATTGGATATTAATCCCTTATCAGATGTATCATTGGCAAATATGTTCTCCTATACAGTAAGTATTCTTTTTGTTTTGTTAATGGTTTCTTTTGCTGTGAAAAAAAAAAAAACCTTTTTAGTTTGATGTTGTCCCATTTGTTTATTTTTTCTTTTGTTTTCCTTGCCCAAGGAGATGTATCAGAAAAAAAATTACTAAGAGCAATAACAGAAAGTTTACTGTCTATATTTTCTCATAGAATTTTATGGATTTGGGTCTTACATGTAAGTCTTTAATCCATTTTGAGTTTATTCTTGTATATGGTATAAGAAGGTGGTCCAGTTTCATTTTTTTTGCATGTATCTGTCCAAGTTTTACCAACACCATTTATTGAATAGACTGTCTTTGCCCCATTGTATATTATTGCCTTCTTTGTCATAGATTACATGACCATATATGCATGAGTTTATTTCTGGGCTCTCTATCCTGTTTTGTTGATGTATGTGTTTGTTTTCATGCCAGTACCATGCTGTTTTGATTACTATAGCCTTTTAGTATAGTTTGATATCAGGTAGCATTATATACCTCCAATTTTGTTCTTTCACAAGATAGCTATGGCTATTCAGAGTCTTTGTGGTTCCATATACATTTTAGGATTATTTGTTCTAGCTCTGTGAAAGATACCATTGGTGTTTGGAGAGGGATTGGATTGAATCCATAGTTTGCTTTGGGTAGTATGGACATCTTAATTATGTTAATTCTACCTATCCATGAGCATGGTGTATACTTCCATTTATTTGTGTCTTCTTCAATTTCTTTTTTCAATGTCTTATAATTTTCTGAGTACAGGTCTTTTACCTCCTTGGTTCAATTTATTCCTAGGTATTTGATTTTTTTTTCATACCATTGTAAATGGGATTGTTTTCTTAATTTCTCTGATAGTTCATTATTGGTGTATAAAAATGCAACCAATTTCTGAATATTAATTTTAGTAGTAGTATCCTGCTACTTTATTGAATTCATTTACCAGTTCTAATAGTTGTTTGGTAGAATCTTTGGGGTTCGCTATATACAGTGTCAGGTCATCTACAAATAATGACAGTTTTACTTTTTTCCAACTTCGATGCTTTGTATTTCAGTTTTCATTTTCTATTATTTCTATTATTAGTTTCAGTTGTACAAAACAAGAAAGTGATTTGACATCTACATACCTCACAAAGTGATAACCACAAATCTACTACCTGTCTGATACCATACATAGCTATTACAATACCATTGACTATATTCTCTAAGCTGTAGTTTATATCCCATGACTATATATATTTTTAAATTGTAGTTGACATTCAATACTATTTTGTATTAGTTTCAGGTATACAGCATAGTGGTTAGATGTTTATATAATTTATAAAGTGATTTCCCCTACAAGTCTAGTACCCATGTGACACTATACATAGTTTTTACATTATTCACGATATTCTCTGTACTGTATTTCAAATCCCCATGATTATTTTGTAATTATCAATTTGTACTTCCTAATTGCTTCACCTTTCTCACACATTTTCCCAACCTTACTCCCATCTAGCAACCATCAGTTTGTTCTCTGTATCTATGACCTATTTCTGTTTCGTTTGTTTATTCTGTTCTGTAGATTCCACATATAAGTGTGATCATATGGTATTTGTCTTTCTTAGTCTGACTTATTTCACTTAGCATAATACCCTCTAGGTCTATCCATGTTGTTGCACATGGTAAGATTTCATTCTTTTTATGGCAGAATATTTCTTTTTTTGTGTGTCTGATTGCTTTGGCTAAGACTTCCAATCCTATGTTTAATAAAAGTGGTAAAAATGGACATCCTTGTCTTATTCCTGATCTTAAGGAAAACACTTTTAGCTTTTCCCCATTGAGTATGTTGTTAGCTGTGGGTTTGTCATGTATGGGCTTTGTTATGTTGAGGTATGTTCCCTCTGTTCCACTTCCTGAGTTTTTATCATAAATGGATGCTGGATTTTGTCAAACACTTTTTCGCATCTCCTGATATTATCATGTGATTTTTAACTTTTATTTTGTTTATGTGGTATATCATGTTAGATTTGCAGATATTGAACCAAGCTTGCATCCCAGGAATAAATCCCACTTGATCATCGTGTATGACCTTTTTCATATATTGCTGAATTTGGCTGGCTAATATTTTTTTTGTTGGAGACTTTTGCATCTATGTCCACCAGGGATGTTGGCCTATAATTTTCTTTCTTTTTAATCTTTTTGTCTAATTTTGGAGTCAGGATAATGGTGGCCTTGTAAAATAAACTTGGGAGCTTTTCTTCCTCTTGAATTTTTTGAAATAGTTTGAGAAATATAGGTATTAATTCTTCTTTGAATGTTTGGTAAAATTCACCTGTGAAGCCATCTGGTCCTGGACTTTTGTTTGTTCAGAGTTTTGTTTTTTTTAATTACTTATTCAATTTTGCTTGTAGTAATTGGTCTGTTCAGATATTCTGTTTCTTGGAAAAATATATATTTCTAGGAATTTATCCATTTCTTCCAGATTGTCTACTTTGTTGGCATATAATTGTTTGTAGCATTTTCTTATAATCTCTTGTATTTTTGTGGTGTTAGTTGTCACTTGTCACCTTTCATTTATTTTTTATTAAATCTATTGGGGTGCTTTGGTTAATAAAATTACATAGGTTTCAAGTGTACAATTCTATAGTACATCATTTGCATATTGTGTTATCTGTTCATCACCCAAAGTCAAATCTGCTTCCATCACCATATATTTGACAGCCTTTATTCTTTTCTACCTACCCCCTCCTGCTTTTACTCTGGTAACAACTATACTGCTATCTGTGTCTCTGAGTTTTTGTTTGTTTGTTTTTGTTTGTTGCTTTCAGTTTTATATCCCACATATGAGTGAAGTCATATGGTTCTCAATTTTTTCCATCTGACATATTTTGTTTAACATAATAATGTCAAGATCCATCCATGTTGATGTAAGTGGCGGTATTTCATCTTTTCCTATGGCTGAGTAACTTTCTATTGTATATATGTACCACATCTGCTTTATCCAATCATCTATTGAAAGACACTTAAGTTGTTTCTACGTCTTAGTCACCATGAATAATGCTGCAGTGAACATAGGGGTACACATAGCCTTTTGAATAAATGTTTCGATTTTTTAAAAATAGATACCCAGAAGAGGTATTGCTGGGTCATATGGTAATTCTATTCTTAATTTTTTGAGGAAACTCCATACTATTTTCCATAACGGCTGTACCCTTACTTGAATGTATTATTGGGATGATGTCTGACTGGGGAACACTTTTCTCCTACCTAGTGTTGTAAAATAGAAGGTATGTAAGTTCATCCTTCAGCCAGTATTAATTGAGCATGCTAAATGGGAACTTACAGAATTGCCAGAGCCCACATATGTTGTTAATTTGAAACAATATAGAACACCTGGTGAACAAAAAGGAGATAGATTGCAGCTTATGGCAAAAGTCCATGAATGCCACCCAGTGGCAACCACTACCATTTTGGACCAGAAAATTTCCAGACACAGTAAGTACAGTAGACATCTGTTGAGAGACAATTACTAGCTTACTATTAGGCATTCATGGAAACTGTCCCTATGGCTGAAGACATAAAATAATCTTGAAATATTAAATACCCAATGTCTTAGGTAATATCAGAGAAACACTCCAAGAAGGAAGGCAGTGCCCAGAGGAATTCCATACTAGAATGGAAATGGTTTGCAAGATCTGACAATTAAGTTTGTGAACTTGCCACCATGCACTTACACTAGCAGCACTGTAAAAACAACTCGGTAAGGTTTCATAACCTTAGTATATTTGTGTCTCACAGCTGTGGTCATGTCAATATGTGGTGGTGTCTTTCTGAGTGGCATTCATTATTGTTGTTACGTGATTTTGTGCATTCATAAGAATGCTGGAGCTTGAATTAGAGCAATGAACAAACATTAAATTTCTTGTTAAACTTGGCAAAAGTGGAAGTCAAATCAGGGACATGTTAGTCCAAGTTTATGGGAATAATGCCATGAAGAAAACAGCAGTGAACAAATGGATTAAACGTTTTTCTGAGGTGAGAGAAAGTGTCACTGATGAAGAGAGGTCAGGGCAGCCAGTAACAAGCAGAACTGATGAAAACATTGCAAAAATTCATTGTGTGTCAAAATCATTGGCTGACTGTGAGAAGCATAACAGACCAAGTAAACATCAATAGAGAAACAGTTAGGAAAATCTTAGCTGAAAATCTTGGCATAAGAAAGGTGTGTGCAAAAAATGGTCCTGAGGGAGCTCACTGATGAACAGAAGCAAAAGTGAATCAAAGTTTGCCAAGACCTTTTGGAGAGGCAAGACAATATTTTGGGCCATGTTATTACCGGTGGTGAAACATGGGTATACCAATGTGACCCTGAAACAAAGCGTCAAAGTGCACAATGGAAGTCAGCCAATTCTCCATGACCAAAAAAGTTCTGTTAGTTCAAATCGAGTCAAAACGATGTTGCTAACCTTTTTTTGATATTAGAGGGACTTGTTGTTCATTATGAATTTGTACCAACTGGACAGTCAACCAAGTTTACTATTTGGAAATGCTGAAAAGGCTGCATGAAAAAGTTAGATGAAAATGACCTGAAGTTTTCACCAACAACTCATTGCTCTTGCATCACAACAATGAACCAGCTTATATGACAATGTCTGTGAGGGAGTTTTTAGCCAGTAAACAAATGACTGTATTGGAACACCCTTCCTACTCACCTGATCTGGCCCCCAATGACTTTTTTCTTTAACCAAAGATAAAGGAAATATTGAAAGGAAGACATTTTTGTGACATTCAGGACATAAAAGGTAATATGACAACAGCTCTGATGGCCATTTTAGAAAAAGAGTTCCAAAATTGCTTTGAAGGGTGGACTAGGTGCTGGCATCAGTGTGTACCTTCCCAAGGGGTGTACTTTGAAGGTGACTGTAGGGACATTTAGCAATGAGGTATGTAGCACTTTTCCTAGAATGAGTTTGCAAACTTAATTGTCAGACTTTGTATATAGCATCATGGTACCAGAGGAATGTAAGAAAGTGTATTCATAAGCAGGTAGACACTTACTTAAAGCCAACATTGGAATCACCCAAGGAGCTACCAAATCCCATTGCCACATAGGTAGTGTCCTGTGAACACCTCACTATAGACCAACAAAAAGCTGCTTTATTTATAGATGGAAGTTCCTAGGTGGACAGATGGCAATCATACTACAATTGACTGATATAAAAACTCTGACTGAAGAAAGTGAGAACAAATCAATTTAGTGGGCTGAATAGTATAGTGTTTTCCTTGCAATGATAGCAGAATTGAACAAGGATAAGAACCACTATATTTGAGTTTTTACTAACTAATGGGTAGTGGTCAATGACCTGGCCATATGGTCAGGCAGATGGGCAATAGAAAAGTGGACTATCAAACAGATCCCCAAATGGGACACAGCTCTATGGAAATAACTAAGAGAATTTAAATGGTGCGGTAAAGTAGAACACGTCAATGCCATCAGAAAAAACCATTTCCAGGATCCAAAGGAACTGGCAAGTGAATACCCTGGTATGCTTGCTTGAGGTGGCCACCTGAGTCCATGAAATGAGTGGATATGGTAGGGATGCAGCAGTGCAGAAATAAGCTAATCATTCACATATTCTAGTACCCACTGAGACAAAATGTCAATAAGAACTGTACTGTCTGACAAGAGAGACAGAAACTTCATATGACAATGAGGCAGATTCACTAGGAAATGGACCCACATATAGCTGACAAGTTGACAATGTTGGACTGCAGCTGATAGTTCCAGAAGGCTACAGATGGGCTTTTTGTTTGCTTGTGTTTTTACTTGAGATATAACATTATATAAGTTTAAGGTGTACAACAGTGATTTGATACGCTTAATATATTGCAATATGATTACCACTGGAGTGTTAGCTAGCACCTCTATCACATCACATAATTATCATTTCTTTTATAAATAGATCTTGACAGGAATAGACACACTGTACTGGGCTTTGCATACTCAGTGGTAGATGCAAATTCTCAGAATAGTGTAATAGGACTGAAATAGAAGATATTGTGACAATTGGGACCATAGAGTTACACTTTTTAAGACCAAGGATCACACTTTGCAGCTCATAGTGTCTAACAATGGGAAAAGAGATATCACACCAAATGGATATATCATGTTGCACATCATCTGCAGAGTACTGGTTTGATGGAGAATTTTAACAGGTAATTGTCTAAAACAGGTGAGATAAAGGCATGAAGAGCTGGCTTACACTCCTTCATGAATATATATTCACATTTAACATAATAGGCTGCTCTACTCTGAAGCCAAACAGACTGTAGCCTGGCTTCTACTTCAGCGTGAACCCCAAGAAATAAGAGGTTATATAATAGTCAGGATTCTCCAGAGAAACAGAACCAGCAGGATATATGAGTATATACATATATGAGTAGAAAGAGATTTATTATGAGGAATTGGCTCATGTGATTATGGAGGTTGGCAAGTCCCAAGATCTACAGTCCTCAAGGTGGAGCCCCAGGAGAGTCCATTGGTATAGTTCTAGTCCAAAGACTTGCTGGCTCCAGCCCCAGGAAGAGCTAATGTTTCAGGTTGAGTCCAAAAGCAGGAAAAAAACCAAAGTCCCAGTGCAAGGCAGTCAGGCAGGAGGAAATTCCCTCTTACTCTTGGGAGGGTCAGCCTTTTGTTGTATTTAGGCCTTCAACTCATTGGATAAATGTCACCCACATTGGGGAGGACAATCTGCTTTACTCAGCCTACAGATTTAAATGTTAATCTCATCTAGAAACACCCTTACACACACAACCAGAAAAATGTTTCGCTAAATTTGTTAACAACCTGTGGACCAATGAGATTGACACATAAACAAAAATCACAGGTTATATCGAAACCTAAGGGAGAAGAGGGCCCCACATTGGATGTTCCTGATGAATAACTAGGGCAATTACAATACTTATTAGGGTTGGATTATAACATGTGGCAGGTTTCCCCTTCAGAGGCAGCCCCACTTTCAGTACCTAACTGATTTCTGCCAGTGGCCAGTATAGTTCTCACACAGGGATCCAGCAGTTATAGAAGTATAGCACCTTCTAATCACCCTTTTATCACAATAACTGTAGTTTGGGCTCGAAAAAATAAGGACACTGGCTGGTTCTGTTGGACATGAGTGTTTAAACCTCCCTAATGCTAGGCAACATTCATGCTTTAAAGGGTCGCCCCGCCCCCCCACCAAGGAGGCGACTAGCTTGGGAGAAGAATTAAAGGGCTAATTACCCAACTAATAAAATTGTCTCAGATTTGCTAAAAATGTTTCTGTCCTGGTTGTCCTCTTGGAAACTATCACTGTTTCCATTATTGGAATGGGCCCTCTCAGTCAGCAGGTAACCTAATCTCATAGATGAACCTAAGGCTTTTACATTATCAGTGTGCACAAACTGGTGGGAACCAGCTAACATTCCCTTACTGGTATAGCTGGTGAATACACCACAATACCAGATATGGCAAGGCACTGAAGGATGATGGCCTATCATGGTTTAAAGAAGGGGTACCTACCTCTCACCTTTCAATTCCCCACTGTGGCCTATGCTTACAGCTACTACTAATAAGTGGAGGCTAACTATAGACAATGGAAAATCAAACTAGGGTGTTCCCTTTATTAGAGCTCCTCTACCAGATCTCACCCCTTAATTAGCAATATTCAAAATAGCATGAGTAAATGGTTTGGAGTTACAGATTTGGCTAACATGTTCTGTTTCACGAAAATATCACAGGAGAGTCAACTACAATCTGCCTTCACCTTTGAGAGTCAACAGTACACCTCTTCCCAGTTGCCTGTGGGGGACAGTCATGCCATTGCACATGGGCTTTGCAGAAAAAACATAGATGCCTGCCACCCCCACTCCCCCCAACACCCATCAGAAACTCAGCTTTGACATTACATCAGTGACATATTCCTCACTGGACCAGGCCAAAACTCTGTCTCACAGGCTGTCACAGCCCTAAGTGAACACCTCACTGAGTGGGAATGGGCAATTACCTCACCCTGTAAGGTACAAGCCACCTTCCAGTCTGTTAAGTCTGAGGCTACATTTGGAACTGAGAAGGGTGAACTATTCCCAGTCTGGTAAAAGAAAAGCTCCTAGCACTCCTACTTCCCACATCATTAAGGAGGCCCAACATTTGGGAGAAAAGTTTGGATTTTGATGCCAACACATTCCTCATCTCTACTATTTGCTAGATCCTATCTATTGGGTCACTCATAAGTCTTCCATTTCAAATGGGATCTGAGCAACAATAGGCACTAGATAAACTAAAGTAGGCCATTATTTCAGCTCTCCCACTAGTGCCCTTAGGGCAAGAAGTACAATTAGAAGATTCTGCCATCCCAAAATTTACTTCCTGGGGCCTCTGGACCAAATAGACAAGCAAACCCTTACCCATGGGTTTTTGCTGTAAGTGGCCACCCAGTCTCAGCCCAGATGTATTTGCCACTGGAGAGGCAATTCCAAGCAGCATACAGGGCACTTTTAGAAATGGAGAGCCTTTCTGGGGCAGGGCCAGTTAGCCCACAGACCGAGATTCCTAGTATGCCCTGTGTAACACAAAGCTCCTCATAAAATCAGATCAGCATTAAAGTCCTCCTTATTAAAATGGAAATGGCATCTACAGGGTCGAGCTAAAGCCAGCCCTACTGGAGTGTCACAAACTCCAGGAGGAAATAGACACTCACCTGACACTGAGGTTGACTCACCAAAACCCCAGTAATGCCTCTGCCCCATACTTAATGGAAACTAGAGGAAGGATGGTCAGCATCTTCCAAACAAGAAATGCAATGGTCTTCCTTTACCAATGATGCAAGCGTATGATATGAGGGACCAAACAATGGACAGCCACAGCATTCAAACACTCCAAAATCTATATGGCAGATAGATCAAAGTGCCTAGTGCTCTGAGCTGTGTGTAATATTCCTAGCAATAGAGTATGCTCTTGACAAACATTTTCCTAAGGTTTATATTTTAGTGATTCCTGCTCTGTGGCTAATGAGCTCACTACTTGGTCAGGACTTTGATAAAATCAGGGCTGAAAAATACAAGCTGAGACATTTGGGACACAAAGATGTGGGGAAATCACCACATTGGCTCCCACTCTGCCCATCCGGGTATACCAAACCTCAGGTCATATAACACAAGACACATACAAGGCACACTACAATGCCAACCTTGATAAATAATCAAAATCCCAAAAGAGGTAAGGCTCTGGAAGGAGGGGGCATCCCCAGAGCTTTGGTAGGAGACACCCTACCCCTTCTATCAGTGGTCAGGGCATTTGGGCAACATGGGATTATGAAAATGGATTGTTAATAGAGGAGACTACCTAGCAAAGGGACAAACCATTAAGATTGCCAGGAATCTAGAAAGTTTCTCATAGGAAAAAGATTTACAGAGGAAGAAGGCAACACTAAAAATGGCAAATCAGTTTCATCGGCATCTCCCTGCAATGGCAGGAAATATTAAGCATGTCATAACAATGGAGAATATTGATATTCACCATATATTGGCTTACCCATGAAAAGAAGCAAACTCTGCTAATGTTACTGAGGGATTAATACAACAGCCTTTCAGCCTTTGGGAATGTTGTAAGCTATACATATGAGGACTATCTGGAAAGTATCCAGCCATGTAATATGAAAAACAGAGGCATTTATAGCTGGATTTTTTTCTGGACAGCCCTCATACAATCAGATCAAGACTCCCACTTCACTGCAAAGGAAATACAATAGACCTTACAAAATAGCATAGCTTGGAATTTTTCAGCTACCCCATCTCCTACAGCAGCAGGAATCAGAGAAAAACATAATGGTGTTTTAAAGCAAGAGTTCCTGAGGGAACTTGTAAGAGAATGCCCACCCTTACAGTTCAAAAGTACTATCCATAGTCCTGGTTACATAACATTCATAGCACTGTTATAACTTCAGCGTATTTATTAATTTGTTATTAATTTTAAATTAAATTTATTGGGATGACATTAATTAGTAAAATTATATAGGTTTTAAGTGTACATTTCTATAATAGATCATCTATATATTGCATTGTGTGTTCACCACCCAGAGTCAGCTCTCCTTCCATCACTACATTTGACCCCCCAACCCACTTCTACAACTACCCCCTTACCTTCTGGTAACTACTAAACTGTTGTCTATATCTATGAGTTTTGGTTAATCTCTCTCTTTGTTTTGTTCCTTTGTTGCTTTCAGTTTTATATCTCACATATAAGTGAAGTCATATGGTTCTTGTCTTTTTTTGTTTGGCTTATTTCACTTAGCATGATAATCTCAAGATCCATCATGTTGTTGCAAATGACAATGTTTCATCTTTTTATGGCTAAGTAATATTTCATTGCATATATATACCACAGATTCTTTATCCAATCATGTATTAAAGGACACTTTGATTGTTTCCATAAATAATGGAACACTTGGGCCACCATGAATAATGCTGCAGTAAACACAGGAGTACCTATATGTTTATGGATAAATGTTTTCAGATTATTTGGGTAGATACCTGGAAGAGGGATTGCTGGGTTGTACTGGTAATTCTATTCTTAATTTTTCTGAGAAACCTCCATACTATTTTCAATAGTGGCTGTACCAATTTACAATCCTACAGCAGTGTATGAGGATTCCTTCTTCTCCATAGCCTCACCAACACTTGTTATTACTTGTCTTGTTGATGATAGCCATTCTAACAGGTGTAAGGTGATATTTCATTGTGGTTTTGATTTGTATTTCCCTACTATTAATAGTGAAATTGAGCATTTTTTCATATTTCTGTTGGTTGGTTGTATGTCTTCTTGGGAGAACTGTCTGTTCAGGTCCTCTGCCCATTTTTTAATTGGATTTTTGTTGTTGTTGTTGTTGTTGAGTTATATGAGTTCTTTATGTATTTTGGATATTAGTCCCTTATCAGAGGCACTGTTTGCAAATATCTTCTCTCATTTGGTTGGTAGTCTCTTTGTTTTGTTGGTTATTTTTGCTGTGAAGAAGCATTTTAGTTTGATGTTGTCCCATTCATTTATTTTTACTTTTACTTTCCTTGCCTTTGAGATCAAATTCATAAATTTCTCCCTGACCCAAGGTCCATAAGTTTTCTTCTATATACTTTATTGTTTCAAGTCTTATGTGTTTTGAGTTAATTTTGGTATATGGTGAAAGATTGCAGTTTAGATTCATTTTTTGCATGTGGCTTTCAAATTTTCCTAGCACTGCTTACTGAAGAGGCTTTCTTTTTCAATTGTATGTTTTTGGCTCCTTTGTAAAAAATTATTTGTCCATGTATATGTGAGTTTATTTCTGGGTTTTCAGTTCTATTCTATTGGTCTGTGTGTCTGTTTTTCTGTCAATACTATGCTGTTTTGATTATTGTTGCTTTGTATTATAAATTGAAGTCAGGGAGTGTCATGCTTCCAGCCTTGTTCTTTTTTCATAGGATAGCTTTGGCTATTTGGGGTCTTTTGTGATTCTATACAAATCTGGTGTGGTTTTTTTATTTGTTTGTTTTTACAAATTTCTTGAAAAAAATGTTGGGAGTTTGATGAGGATTGCATTAAATCTGTATAGATGTATCATTGGTGAGTATCTTTTCCCATTCACTAGGTTATCTTTCTCTTTGTGTGATAATTTCTCTCATGGTGCATGGCTTTTTTAGTTGAATGTGGTCCCATTTGTTTTTCTTTTGTTTTCCTCACCTGAGGAGACATATGCAAAAATTATTACAAAGAGTGATGTCAAAGGTTTTAGTACCTATGTTTTCTTCTAGGAGCTTCCTGGTTTGGGGCCATATGTTTAAGTCTTTAATCCGTTTTGAATACATTTTTGTATATGGCTTAAGAGAGTAGTGCAGTTTCTCTTTCTTTCTTCTTTCTTTCTCTTTCTTTCTTTCTTTCTTTCTTTCTTTCTTTCTTTCTTTCTTTCTTTCTTTCTTTCTTTCTTTCTTTTTTTCGCATGTATCTGTCCAGTTTGAACATCTTCTGCAAAAGGAGTGAGAGGCCACATACAGATTATTGAAAAACATGGAGAACTCTCTTGGATTTGAGGGAACTTTCCTGGATCAGAGGTGCTGGTAATATTTCCCCTTCACTTGGATAATGTGGCAGGGAGCTGTAGCAAATTGCTAAGGCTGAACTTCAAGGCTGCTACACTGCATCCAGGTCACCCTGTTTGAGGTCATTCTCATGGGACAAACAAGTTGTCATGACAGGCATATGTACCAAGGCTGCACCAGGCCTGCTACAGACATACACAACTGGGAACAAGAAGGTTCCCACAGGCAACCACACTGGGAAGGCAGACATGGAGCTCCATCCAGCAGGATCGACAAGTCTCTGATGTGTGTACGCTGGGATTTCCTGCCTGGACGCCCTTTGCTCACAACCACTCACTTTGTCACCATCTTCCAGGGGACCCTGGCTCAGAAAAGCATAATGAGGCATTCTTGAAACTTCTCTGTAGGACTTGGAATGAGGGGTCCACTGGAGGACACACCATGACCATAACGAAGGGCTTTCCAATGTGCAGGCTATGACTCATGAACAGGTACCAAGAATATTGTATGGATCCTGGATCAAATTTCATACTTTTAATGAATTAGAATGAAATACATTGCACATCAAAAATAGAATTACAAAAATTGGAGGGTAGCCCATGTATAAACGGTCAGTGTTGTTTTGTGAAGCATTTGTTTGAGAATCATTTGCAAAATATGTTCTTTATTGTGGGTCTTGGTGAACATAGCACAGAAGTTTTTTCTTATGATGCATGTACTATTCTCTCTGACACATCCCTACATAGTCCCAAGTCTCGACTAGGAATAGGAATTTGGTTTAGAACCAGTTTAAAAAGTATTAAAAGAGAAACAACACTAAGACAAGAAAGTTAAAAGAGTCATTTTGGACCCTCATCTAAAGAGCACATTCATCCACACTGGGCCACAGGCTTTGTGGGAAGGGGGACAAGGCTGATTTGGCGTGGACTTGGGTTCATGTACAGGCTGATTTCTGAGGTTCAGCAAAACAATAGACTCCCTGCTTGCCAAAATTTGATCTGTCACTTCCTATGAGGAAGGAAGCTCGTGACCTTGAGTGTTTTCAAAACACCCTTTCTCTGCACTTGTATCCTGTGCTGGGGATCCAGTCAGTGAGTCCCATCTTCCCAGGGAGAAAGGAAAACCAATTCCTTTAGGATCTCTTTAGGGTATTCTCTATTGTATTTAATGGGGAGTAATGTATGCAATGTGTGTTAGCAGAATAATAAATTTGTGGCATAATGAAGTATATTGGAATGAAAACAGAACTTGTTTCTTTGGAGGCATAGGTACAGCAGTTTCCTCGCTGACCCAGGCAGCACCCCCCTGTCCCTGCACTGCCAAGCTAGAGGTGTTCCCAATTCTAGGGGACCTTGGACTCTGGATGTGCTGACCTCTCACCCTCCTTCCTTGGTATCCACCCCTTCTATTGCTATGTTAGCCCACACTGGGCCAGGGGTCACCCTTGGCTGTAGCCAGTCCCTTGTTTAATTGCCCTGTGCATTAGTGTCCTCTCCTGCCCTCACAACAATCAGATCCTGCCTCTCACTCTCCACACTCCCCACTGAAGGGGTTTTCACATCATTTACCTTGAGATTATGGCAGAACCTAGAGCATCTGTTTCCTCCCAGAAACTCTACAATGGACCATGCAAGCCCGTGATCTTTAAAATATAATATAAAGCAAAGGCAGAGCATGGAACTGCCAGCAGAATTCTGCTCTCTGATTGGGATCTAATGAGTCCATCAAATAAAAACTGGAAACATCCCTTCACTACAATGTCAAGTCCATGCGGGCAAAGACAGTTTTCTGTCTTATTTCATGATGTATCCCCAGCACCAGAAACAGCACTCAGTACACAGTACACTCCCATTTGTAGTTTGTTGAATGAATGAACCTTTGAGGTAGCAATTCCACTTCTAGGAAAGTGTGATAACTAAACACTCACATATGTGCACAGGCTTGTGTGCTCAAGAACCAGAAGAGAAAACAACTGGAAAAAATTGTAAGTTGTTTATTATCTGTTAGTGACCGATGCAGCATAGGAATAATGGTGGTATGCAGCATGGAGCACCTGCTAAACAAAGACCAGAATGAGGACATGCCCAATACATGCTGTCAGTGGAGAAATGCAGGTGAAAGATGCTCATAGTGCTTCTCTCTCTGTCTCTCTCTCTCTCTCTCTCTCTCTCTCTCTCTCTCTCTCTCTGTGTGTGTGTGTGTGTGTGTAAATGCAGAGGAAAACAACTGGAATTTAACCCCCAGAACTGCCCTCAGGATTCTCATCTGTGGAGGAGGAAAGTAGGGCTCTTCTCTGCAGAGATAACTGACAACACTTGTTTCCCAAGGTAAGTGCATGGAGAGAAAGAAGCCTTAGGTATGTATTACTCATCAATGAAATTCTAACATCTAACAGAATTTTTGGCACATATTAAGAAGCATCATATTTAATGTTGCACTGTTGTGAAGACTTTCTTTCACTTGCTCTATACCAAATAGCCAGGAGTCCACAGCCTTGCCCAAGTTCATGAATGGCCAGGAGATTCTGCTTCACACCACAGGCACTTGTCATATCCCTGAGGTGGATGCCAGGAGAGAGGATAGGAAGTGGCAGTGAGTTCCCATTGCCTGATCCATCAATACTCAAACCCCCATCCTGATCTCGAGGGCCCTGAACACTGATTCTGCCCTACCTCATGATCTGCATGCACCTCCTACTGCTCCTCAAAGGGAAACTTCTGCTCATGCCACAGACACTCCTTCACCTGCCCAATGAATTATTAAGCTAGAGGAAAGTGTGGTCTACACATCAGGAGATGGCCGGGGGTTTGGGAGTGCAGGGCATCCTGATTGGGGAAAACCCCTGCATATACAGAGCAGGGAGTAGAAAGAGCATGGAAAGCCTCATAATTTAGCCTCAGTGTTGCACCCCCAGACTCTCAGAAAATGAATGATTAGGGGAAGGAGTGACAAGACGAGATACCATTACCCTAATGGGACAGTATGTTTTGCAGAGGAGCAGGGCTGGATTGAAGTGTCACTTAACAGTATTGGTTGACATCCTCGGTGTCACTGATATCTTCATACACTACAAGGCACTCTTTTTCCTGTACCCCATGGTCCCAGACATTAGTCTTTCCTGTGTTGACTTCTGTGTTGGAGAAGAACCTTAAATGGGGGCTGGTTGGGCTGGGGAGTGTCAGCCCCTGTTTTGTCAGATAACAGCCTCCTCACTCCCAAGTGCCCACAGGCCTTCTACATGGTCTGCTTTCCACATCCTCTGGCTCAGAGAGGCTGAGGTGTTAGATCCCCACAAATACACACCAAATGCCTCTTAGGGATTTGGCTTCTGGCTCCTCCCTCTGTCAGGACAAGATTTGCAACATGTCTACTTACCAGAACATTCCTTCAGAACTTCTTTCTTTCAGCATCTATTTTAGGGGTATGTTATGTGTGCGATACTCAGCTGAGGGCTGGGGATACAACTCTAAGTAAGATATGTTCCCAGGTTATCACAGGTCGAATTACTTCAGCACCCTTTGTACTATCAGGAAGTCTGGATTTCATTTAATGTCTACACGCAGTGTATTATTTATGATTCTTTATTTTCATGTTATGGACTAAGAACCTGGAGGTAAGAGAGTTTGTACCACTTGCCTGGAGCTACACCACTTTCATATGGATTACAGCTCAATCTGTGACTCTCTAAGTCTAATTCTAATGACTCAGCTGAAAGTGAGTGAATTTCTGGACTCAGGCCTGTCCAAGACCCAACTCCCACTCCAGGAGAGCCAGAAGCATCTTTCACAGATGCTTTCCTGTTACCTGGCATCTTCTCAATCTCCTGACCTGAAGCACTCAATTTTTCAAGGGGCCACAGACCTTTCTGAGCTGGCTCTGAGACACATGTTACTAGTAGTGGCTTCAAATCAATTTCTTGCCTTGCTGGCTTCTTGGACATTATCTTGTGAATGTGAAGGTCACCTATAAACAGTATTATTAGCTTTTGTCTAGGGCTTACAAAGTGTCTTTACGTGCCATTTCTTAATTAACATTCTCAACTCTGATATAATTACAACCAGTACCTCAAATGTGAGGAACTGGGGAGGTTAGAAGAGAAAAGAGTGTCCTAAATGAAGGGTGTTTGCAAAACTAGAACACCTGTCTTCAAGCTCTTTCTAGACTGACACTCTCCTAATAACTCAAGTCTCCAGGTAAATGGCAGTGTAGTATACAGAAGATTTGAGGTAGATAAGCATTCTAAGAATCTGGGGAATCATTTTATACTGTGACTGTCTGTTTACATATCAGTCTCTGTCACTGTCCTTAGAAATGAACTCCTTGAGGGTTGTGATATTGTATATTTCTTTTGTATCCTCACCCCTAGCATGATAACTGGTTTATGATAGATTCTTAGTAAATGTTACTGACAAAAAGAAAAAGAATAACACATTTTTTATAAAGCTGTTTTATTATTGTTGTTGTTGTTTTCATGAAGTTCAGAAGTTCCTGGAAAACCTTCTCTCCATGTTTATGCCTTTGTTGAATTTTTAAGGAGAAGTAGGTACAATAGAATACCTAGCACACTTGTAATTAGAACTCAGTTTGGGTCTTAATTTTGCTACTTATTATGTACATGTTTGGGGATAAGTTGTCTAGCCTCTTTACAATAAAATTTATTCATCTACAAAATAAAAAAAAGAATCTGTGAGTCTGTGAAATCAAGCAAGGGCTTCTATCAAATATGACTGATCACATACAAACGAGTCAAGATCTGCTGGGAAAGTAAGTACATGTAAAAGTGTACAGAAGGGACAAAAAACTACTGGAAAATGGGGTTGGGGACATGAATATGGAAAAGGGGGATAAAAAGATGATTCACAGAAATTAATGAAGACAGCAAAGAAAGTGGTGGCAGATGTGACATACTGTCCTACCCTTGCAAGATCATTAAGGTGGAATTAGGAAAGTGGCTCTTGCATTAATTCTGCTTGTGTCAGAGTATGTTATGAACAGCAACCCTACTGTCTTTCATTAGGCTCCCTCATTTAGCAAGCAGTGACAAACGAACATAAAACAAGTGATGTGAAAGTATTTTCTGAGCTTGTAAACACTGTTTAAATATGATAATCATAAAAATGAATAATTTATTTTAAGAGACTTCTTTGAGTTCTCTCAATAACTGTCTCCCTACTGGCAATCCAACTCCCAGATCACTTTCTCCTTTAATCTAATTTAATCTGCAATTGTGGAATCACATATTCAATAAACATTCAAGCACCTCTCAGAGGCCCTGCTGATCTGACACTTCAGAGATGCCTGATGTGCACACGATGCCTGGAAGAGCTCACCATAGTGAGTCATCCACAGTCTAAGCCATTCCCAAGCCACGTGAAAGTGGCCTTGCAACAGAGCACAGGTGACCAGTACTTCCCATTGCAAAAATTAGTGTCTAATGGAAAGCATGAGTAGCATCGCCCAGGCAAAGCCCTGGGGAGAAAAACTGAACTTCATAAACACATGAAGCATTCATGAGCTTGGGAAAGTTTTGGGGCTTTGGATTAGACACCTGACACTGCTACTGTTGTATCATATAAGTTATGTAGCACCCCTGCACCACAGTATCCTCAACTTTTTAATAATAATATTAATAATTTAAAAATCATTATCATTTCTGTTTAATAATAGTAATTAATTAAGATAAATTTTCTTAGGGCTTTCATAAATTAATGCATGTGAATTGCATTAAACTGTATCTGGCAATACGAAGACACAAGAAGTATCGGCTTTCAAAAGTGTTAAGTATTAAGCTACTGATGCTACATCTGGCATTGTATTAACAGACCAGGAAGGGGAAACAGTGAGGACCAGGCCAGTTTTGATGCTCTCCCACTCTTTCCACATTCACATCCGTGCAGGTACAAAGCCTCTGTGGTCCTTCAGATTTGGGAGATACTCACCTGCTGGTGTTTTCTCTGTTGCACGCTAGCAGCATCCTAAGGACCTTCATCTAAAAAAGGAAGGTGAGAAAGCAGGATGGTCCTTTGTTGGTAAATATTCCCAAACTCCAGAGTCTCCTGAAGTATCAGGGAATTCTGCAGCACACTGGATTCCTATCTAAGGATTATTTGGAGCCTGGCTTCTTAATTAACTTTAATAATGACTTATGCATTTATTAGAGCATAAATTGGTAAATTTCCTTCTGGTGGTTTTTAAAATGAACTAAACCCCATCACTGCTGTATCCTAGTCCATTGCACATTTCTTTTTTTTTTGTTTGTTTTTGTTTTTTGGGTTTTTTTTAATTCATTTTTATTGTTAGACTTATCGGTTAGCAAGGATTACATAGGTTTCAGGCATACAATTCTACAGTGCATTGTCAACTTACCTTTCCCCCCAAAGAATTAAAAGGAATGGGTAAGAATTGAAAGTGTTTCCACTTTAAGATCTATGGCAACTAAAAATCACTGTAGAGTTAAAACGGGCAAATTTTATAGGATGTCCATGATACCTCAATGAAGCTGTTAAGTGTGTGGTGAATCAGGGATGTTTAGCAAAAATAACTCTGACCCATTTCCCATTTAGATTAAAAAAAAGTGCAGCTCCCTGTCTCATACATTTAATTTTACATGAAAACACTCTTGGAGGCTGAATCAAACCTGATTGGTTTTCAAGTGGAAATAAAATATAAAAACAGTTTTTGAAGTTATTTCTAAAAAGAATTTGTCTCTAATCCTAATGTAACAGAAAAGTATATGATGATCAGTATTTAATGATATTTTTCTGTGTGGAAATTTCAAAGCACAGAAGTTTGGGGGTAAGGTTAAGACTAATCTGTGAGTCACTCGGGGCAAACCCTGCAGCTACAAGTGCCACTGGTGGGTATTCTCAGGGCAAATGGGAAATGAGTTAAAATAAATAAAACTTTAAAACATTGGAAAATGGTATTGGAAACACGTGTACATCCAACGTGTGCATCCAGGCAAATCCCAATATTATCCCACATCTGCTTCAGATGTCTCTGAGTTCTGTATTGAAATTACAAAAAAGAACAGTGTAAACAGCATTACAGCTGACCTGATCTATGCAGCTCTCATGGATCCCTGCCCTCCCTTGTTCCGCACTCCTGAATTTGATGAGTCGTATTCTCGTTCAGGTTTTTGTACATTTGCCATTTACTTATTACCCATAAAAACATATACGTTCTCCTTTGGCATGTTAGGATTTTGTATGAATGGACACTGACTGT
>PVJL010014404.1:0-28214 GCA_004026885.1 Lyroderma lyra | reverse complement strand
CCAGTCTCTCTCCCCTCCCCCAAACTGCACAGCTCCAAATAGTCAGCAGGGATTGCGTCCCACGTGGTCCGTCTCTGCTCCCTTCCCTCTCCCCGACTCGCCCCCTTCTCGCCAGCCTTCAGGTGTTTACTTGCGATTTGTGGATTTCTCAACAGCCAGTTTGTCACTCAGGGTCCTCTTTCTTGGCTCCTGGACGGCCGTTCAATTGTGTTTTCTGGGAGAGGCTTTAGGAATCTCCTCTCCAGTCGCCATCTTGTCTTCTCTTTTTAAATCTTTTAAATCTAGGTAATGCTTAAAATTTAGTCTGGGGAGAAAGAGAAACAGTATCTTGACTCGACTTATCACACAGACACTGTTTTGAATGTATTTTGTTCAAGAAAATATGAAGAAAACACAACACTGTCAATTTTCTTGATGTTAAAATATTTTATAGGCATAGTAGTTTCCTTCACATTTATCATGATGCCTTCACTTTCTTGCCATTTACACAGAAAATTATGTGGTATTTATACGAATATATATGTTTGTATAAGTATATGTCTGTTTACATAAATGAAGATACTAAAAGCCTAAAACTTTTTAATGTATTTTATAATTCTGTAAACTAGATGGACTGGTGTTTCCAATGTTTTATTATACTAACAAAACTAAATTTAATAAACAAGAAAAAATTGAGACATCTTCATGGAAGTGTATTCAGGCCCCTGAGTTTTCATCTGTATTAGTTACCTTGTACACCCATGTGATAAGGCAAGGTTGTATTGTCTTGGTCACCAAGCCATATCTGTTCACTTTCTGTCATATTTACTTATGCCCTTTCCCTGCTTTCCAACTGTCAGTCCCTTACTTCTCAGTTTTCACAATTTTTGTGATTCCCAACAGCTGGCCCATTGGAAGAAGAGCAGTTTGGCTTCCCTGCATTCAGTGGCATTTCTCGACTGACCTGGTTGGTGTCTCTTTTTGGGGAGCTTTCTCTTGTGTCTGCCACTTTGGAAGAGCGAAAGGAAGATCAGTACATGAAAATGACTGTGTGCTTGGAGACAGAGAACAAACGGTAGGTTGTGGGAAACTATGAGGAGAGGGAAACTTAAGGACCTCCTCCTTTGTTCAATAGGGTGAATCTAGAGAGATCCCGAAAGACCTATACCCCCACCCCCAACTCTAGAAGAACTCTCTGCTTCTGCAGACAGAATAGGTCCTGAGATTTCATTAATATTGCCTTATTTCATCCTCACAGCATCCCTGGAAGATAAATAAGACAAACACAATCTCCTTTGCTAATAAGTAAATAGAAGCTTACAAAATTTGAACAGGTTGCCTAAGCCATACAGGTGAGCAATATCAGATCTAGTAGCCTCTGTGGCCTGAATATTTTCCAAAATTTTATTATGAAAGTTTCAGATATATGGTGAAGGTGAAAGAACTTTGCAGTGAATACTCATACAACTATCACCTAGATCCTTCCATTAACATTTTACCCTACTTGTTTATCTCATGTCCAAATATTTATTCCTTGGTGTGACCAAAATTTAAGGTTCTGTATATCAACTTTATCATCGTATCATACTATCATGCTGTTCCCAAAATGTTCTGATTCTTTATTTCTTATACCACATCTCTTTCAACAAAAGCATATTTATAAATTTCCTTGAAAAGCATTTCAGCTTTGTAAAATATTATAAAAAACATGGGTTTTAGAGTGTTTCTATGGGTTTCCAGGTAGGTGGGTCTCTTCGTAGTAAAATAAACAGACCATTAGGTATTTACAAAAAGAGGTAAGTATGAGTCCCTGAATGAAGCCTGATCAATGTGCATTTTAAAGTGTATCCTCTTTGCTAGAGAAAGGCAGAAGTCACAAATGAAAGTAAAACATGCAGAGATTAAAAGGGCTGCATGTGAAGTGACAGCAGTGGTGGTCTTTGGCTCTCATGCTATCCATGTAGAATTGGGACCATGGTCATACCTGTCTACAGACAGGTGCTTTCCCCTGTATTCAGAACTAAAGGTATTTCAAGATACTGCAGGAGTGTGGGGAAAGGGAACCTGCAGAGATCAGATCAGATCATGCTTCTTAGAAGAAGAGGTGTTATGCTCAGCTTCAAAGTTGGAGTAGGAGTCAAACAGAAAACAAGATGTGAGGGAAGCAGAGGCTGACTGTCATTATTGCAAAGGGAAGTTGAGCATTTGTGAGGGGTTGGGACAGATGGCAAATACCATATTATAATTTCTTAAATTCATATAATACTTTTGAGCTCACAAATTGTATTTTTAATCTCATACCACCACTATAGCATAGGTAAAGTTTTATACTTATAGTTATTTATTTTTGTTGATTAGGCTATTGAGGTGGAGAAAACATCCTGACATTTTTGCATTTCCTCATATTCTAAGACTATATATTATAGAGAAGTACATGAGAAATTTTCTTAGGTGAATCAAAATATTTGGAATATCTCAAATATATTTTTATCTTGTTAAATAAGTTAATAAGTAGCATTAGTATTAATCTCTGTGATCACATTTGGGAATGTTTGTAAAGGCTGTACCATGAGGTTTTAAAACCAGTCATAGTCTGAAACTAATGTTACTTGTCAACTCTACATCAAAGAAAACAAAACAGAGCTGGCAATAAAATGGTGACATGAGAGGGACCTCTGAAAAACTCCTCTGGAGATTACAACTAATAAAACACCTATACCTCAACCAAGGACCCTCATCGCACAATCTCAGCTAAGAAACCCACTTACCCTGTAAAGGTACCTACAGGCAGGCAGAGGGTTAGAAAAAAGAGAAATACAAAGAAAAGCGCGACACAGCCCACACAAGTCCCCACTTGGAACTCCGCCACTAAGGGAGGAAGGAGAAGGAAGATGGTGGGAGAGCGTTCCAGGCCTCACTCAGTCCACAGAACAGAGGAAAGGAGACTCAGAGGTAGGAGCATGAGATATTGCAACCACCTCACTTTGGCCGCAGGAGGTGCAGACTGGTCCACAAACCACAGTGGCCAGACTTCACTCCAGTTCACAGAGGCAGAGTGACCAGGCAGTGAGGAGCTGCAGCACAAATGCTCCTGCAGGGAAAGAGCGAGGGGGCTGCATGCACATTTCTCAGTCCACAACAACCACAATCTGAGAGACCAGCAAACAAGACTGACCCCAAAGCCCAGGGCACAATCTGCACATGGGGAAAACTAAGAACAGAAAGGAACGATGACACCCAAACTCCCTGCATGATCCCCGGAACCACAGGAAGAAAACAAAGCCACAACCACCCCTCCCCAACAAGTATCTGCCCACCCAGTATCAGCAGTGAACACCAAAGAAACTGCAGCAAAAAGGGTCCAAAGAGCCTGCCAAAATTGGAAACCAGATAAAGGGAGCTCAAAATAAAGACATGGGGACAGATGACCCATCAGAAACAGAGCTCAAAGCAACAATTATAAAAATGCTTAAAGAACTGAATGATAATTTCAACAGAGAGATAGCAAGCATTAAAGAATACTTACAAACAATTATAAGGGATCAAAGAGAGATAATGACTGCATTAACTGGAATGAAGAATGGAACAAAAGTCACTAAACTAAATAAAACAGAAGCGCGAAGCAGTGATTTGCAGGAAAAGCCAGCAGAAAACACCCAGCTGGAAGAATTAGAAAATAATTTTTTTAAAAAATGAGGATTGATTGAGAGTCCTCTGGGACTATATCAAACATAAAAATGTCAGAATAATAGGTGTGCCAGAAGAGACAGAGGAAAAGCAAGGGATCAATAAATTATTTGAAATAATGTCTGAAAATTTTCCTAACCTGGCAAAGGAAATAGACATACAAGTCCAGGATGCACAGAAAATCCCAAACAAGATGATCCCAAACAAGAACATACCAAGACACATCATAATTAAAATGGCAAAAGTTAAAGAAAAAGAGAAAATTCTAAAAAGCAAGAGAAATGCAAGTAGTAATTTATAAAGGGACACCCATTGGACTCTCAGCTGATTTCTCACCAGAAACTTTACAGGCCAGAAGGCATTGGCAGAAAATATTTAATGTGATGAAAACCAAGGATCTACAACCAAGAATAATGTATCCAGCAAGGCTAGCATTCGAAATTGAAAGATAGATAAAGAGCTTCTCAGATAAGAAAAAGCTAAAGAAATACATCACCACCAAACCAGTGCTACAAAGAATGTTAGAGGGACTTCCTTAGGTGGGAGGAGGGATGAGAAGGTGGGTAAAATAAGGGAAAGGGATGGAGAAATTAAGTTTGATTGTTAACATAAAATTGAAAGCAACAAATAAACAAAGCTCATGGATACAGTCAATAATTTAGTAGTTACCTGAGGGTAAGCAGGGAGGGATGTTGGGGAGAAGGGACAGCAACTCAGATACGTGGTGGTATAAAGAGAACTGACTCGGGTAATGAACACATAATACAACACATAGAAGATTAATCTGATTGTACACCTGGGACCTATATAATTTTTACTAATCAATGTCACCCCAATAAATTTAAAAAAGGAAAAGAAAAGAAGAAAAAAAATAAGACAGAAAAAGGTAAAACCTAGCCATGAGAATTAATTTTTTTACAAGTTGGACCAACTTTTTGATAGAGTTTGTAATAATAATTTATTTTAAAAAATTTTTTTATTGTTAGACTTATTGGGGTAACATTGGTTAACAAGAATTATGTAGGTTCCAGGTGTACAAGTCTACAGTGCATCGTCCATGTGTTACATTATATGTTCACTACCCAGTGTTAGTTCTCTTAGTTAACAAATTGGGCACCTTAGGTTTACTAGTTTACTAATTTAATTACTTTTTACTACATTTTTCATCTGCTCTGAATATGAACTTTTGATTTATGGGTTAGCATTGATTCACACATGGATCGTTTCAATGACTTCCAGAATAAGAAATTTGCTGACCTGCTATTCTTTAAAGCAGATCAATTCCTGCTTGATTTACATGCCCTATAGTATAGTATGTTGTGTGACAAAGCAAAGTCTTCTCATCCTGTGACTGAAGCTCTGGCTTTTGACTTTGCCTAGGAAGAATGCTTTGCAATATGTGAGTCTCTCTTCTCTCTTCCCCAAAGGTTATCTCAGTCTGCAGGCCTTATTTTATTCCAGCTGTAAGTGGATGCCTTTCTAGGGCTTGTTACTGCACATTAGGAGCCTCTTGCCAGTTGTTTCTCAAGTTGTAGCTACCTTTAAACAACACTGGAATGGAGCAGAACCAAGTAGGGGGTGTGAAGGAGGGAAGGCATGATCTTGAAAGGTCACAATAAAAGGACTAGCAAGACAGAAATCATTACATGAAAATGTTGTACAAGTTCTAATATTAGCTAATGTTTATTGAGTGCTTACTATATGTCAAGTACAGGCCTAGAGATTTTCTTATATAATCTTTATGCCAGTTCTTTGAAGTGGGCATTATTATCAACTAGGAAACCAGCTCAGAGAAGTTAAAAAACTTGCCAAGAGCACAGAGCTAATTAAGTGATTGTATGAAAATCATACTTAATTACATTTAGGTAGCCCATCTCCAGTCCCCGAATTATATACCTTCTCCCAAAAAGTACACAGGAAAGGCACAAGAAAGGAATAATATGGAAAATATAGCAGGCCTTGTCTTTACCTTATTATAGTCTTCAGTGAGGTAGGCATCATTTATCTCAGATCCCAGATTTATCCAGGAAATCCTAGTGCAGCTTATTCTGAAGCCCATGTTCTTTGCATTTTACCAGCAGTTTTCAAACTAGGTAAAAATAAGCATTAGAATACTTTTCAACTGAAATCTTATGTGGACATCCAATATAGAGAAGAGGTACAAGTTTCAACTTCTGATGAAGCCAGTTGGTAGGAGTGGTACCAAAGCCATACATGCCCCTACCTGTTTGTCCTTCAGGGCTGAAGACAACTGTTAGAAAATTGACACCGCAATCATTCTTGCAGACACATGGTGATACTAGGGATGTGGACATGGTTGAATAACTTCCTTAGAAGGTGAAAAGTAAGAAGCATTGATGCAGGTAGTTAGTGCCCAGGTTGATAAATGCAAGTATTTGCGAGTGAAGGTTTTCAGAAAGGAGAAGCAGAAGGGCTATCTGTGCATTCAAGCTGATGTTTTTACTTGGAATGTCTAGAGTTGAGTGCTGTTCATACCCAGAACATAAATAGACCAGGTCCCGTCCTCAGCTTTATTTACTTTTCTTAGTTGGTAGTAAAGTGCCAACAGCTGATGTCATTACTTAACTACATGATTAGGAAACAGAGTGACTTACAAAGGTTTTAGCATATAGGACCACAAAATGAGGAAGTAACTCTGTTAGCATTTTTCCTGAGGCCTCCCTGCATTTTTGGATAATTGGAATGGTTTACCCTTTATATGTACTTCAGATCTTTTCCTCTTAAACATTCACTCAACAGTGTAGGTCTTGGTAAGCTAGGTTAGCTGAAGGGGAGGGCTCATTTACCCAGGTCTGAGGCAGCCCGCTTCTTACAACACCCAAAACAATCCCAAGTGACTTGCTTGGGCTCTTTTCCTACAACCCCACACCTAAACCTTAAGCCTTATTATGGCCTGTCACTCTAGAGGCAGAGAACAAGCAAACAAACAAGTGGTAGTTTCTTAATAACACTGGTCTAAACTGTCCACCCCAGATTTGACCTACTGTAGCCCAGTGGAAGAGAAGAGAGGAAATCTGAGGAATGGTGGGAGGATGCAAGAGAAGACCAGAGACCCTCATGTGTGCTCAGGAATAGACACTTTCCCTGTTCACACTGAGAACTCTGTCACTTAGCACAACAGTCCAACAAAATTGCCTTGTTCTTGACTGACTCATTCTTGTAGGAAAATAAAAGGGAGAGGAAAACAAAGAGAAGTAGCCAGAAGCCAATACCAAATCATCTCATTCCTGGGACTTTTTCTAAGAAGATGAAGATGGGGGTGGGAAAGGGGATGGACACTATATATATGCATGAAGGTTTTGAATACAGGATATTCATATTAATTTAATATTGGAAAGAGCTTAAATATTTGCCAACCATAAAATATTAAATAAATAAATTATATAATCAAATGTGTGTGATATGCAAACATACAAATATTTTAAAATAAGTAAAAGCATAACCAAAATTTATACTTTATGATTTATATGCTATATAGATATAGAGCAATATATGAAAGGATTGTCTCAAACTGAAGATACTTTTATTTAGGTGAAGGAATTATTGATTTTTTTTTTTCATTTAAAACTCCTTAATTGCTGTATTGTTTTTAGAATACATTGAAAAAAGAAGATTTTATAGTTTTCCTCTCATATTATTCAATGAAGCTTCTTACTTTTGTTCAGGAGTGTCCAACTTTTTGGCTTCCTTGAGCCACTTAGAATAAGAATTGTCTTGGGCTGGACAGAAAATACACTAACACTAACAATAGCTTATGAGCTAAAAAAAAGGTCCATGTGTAATTTTAATCATGTTTTAAGAAAGTTTACACATTTGTGTTGACCTACATTCAAAGCCATCCTGGTCTGCTTTAGTTCAAAGTCTACTTAGGAGGTTTCTGTGTTTTTATCTTAAGCAGGTAACACAGCTCTTATCTACTATAAAGACAAAAGACAAACCAAGAGAAAGGAAAGACTTTAGAGAAGTGGAGTCTATCCTATTTGGATTTTAGATTTTTGGTGGCTAACGGGCTAATTTGAAATGGAAACAGGTGCTTCATTAATCAGCAGGAAGAGTCTGGTGTTTTCTGGCATGTACTGGGGGTCATAATAGGCTGACCATGTCTACCATTTTAAATGGGACAAAAAGCAATGGTACTGTTCTGTTTCAAATGTTACATATGGTCAGCCTAGTTTCACTGAACTAAATTCCAGGTGTCGGTAAGTGACAGTACCATTGTTTTCTGTCCCATTTAAAACAGTACATCTAGTCAGCCTAATGAGTCAGAGTTCTTTGAGAATGTGATGAAAGAACTCTTAAGAACTCTTTCCCATAAAAATTCACAAACTTATGGAAATAGTTTGGACGCAATCTCACTTTCATGGATTGTCTGTAGCTCATATCTGAGTCCCCTGGAGGGAACCATGAGACTCAGGGAAAAAAATCCTGAATAATAAATTGGGTTCACACAAAAATCATTGAATGAATGCCCCTGGCTGATGACAAATTTAAGTAAATGACTGTTTGGCAGTAAAGTTGAAAGCAACCACCCAACTTTGGGAGGCTGAGGGAGTTTGGGCTGCCACCTGAACCACCACAGTGAGCAGCAGCTACTGGGAAGATGGATACAAAATGAGTACCTGTTACCAAGTACTCAGATGCCAGCAAGCATCCATTTGTGCTCCTGTGTAATCTCTAACATTATGGTTCTTTTGTTTTTGCAGTCCGCTGACATGGATTGAAGAGAAAGGGCCTGGTCTAAAACGAAACAGACATTTAAGCTTCCATTTTAAATCTGGGTTCCTAGAGAATATACCAAATGTTGGAGTCAATAAGAATATTTTTCTGAAAGATCAAAATATATTTGTCCAGAAACTCTTTGGCCAGATTTCTGAAAATGAACTGGCTATTGAAAAAAAACGCATCCTCCACTGCCTATGGCTTGCCGAAGAAATTCAGAAATACTGCCAGTAAAGAAGAGAAGAAAGCAACAGGTCACTTCCAAGATAGAACCATAGTATGATTTTTATCAAGAGTTGACCTTTATCTCTATTTGTGCCATTAAACATGTCTTCAGTAAACAGGACTTATTATTGTCAGGAGCTGGGTTAGGAGTAATATTTGGGTATTGGGATGCATGTACTGGGGAGGAGGAAAGAACTCAACTTGGTTAAACTGAGCTTAACCAAGTATGCCCAATTTTATTTACTCTCCCAACAGCCCTTGCAGGAAGATATTACCAAGCTTGTTTTTATTAGTATATGGGAAAAAATCTTGCTTGAAATCACCCAGGTAGTAAATAGCAGAACCAGTCTTTAAATCCCACTCATGCACTGAACCATTAGAAAATAGTGCCTTGAACCCTTTCCACTGTTTTAAGGAATTTTATTTTCCCTCACAAATTTTTACTGGGTGACTGACTATACTCAGTACTGGGGATTCTAAAAATGAATGAAACATAGCTACTGACTTCAATAACTCAGTGTCATAAAGGTTCGAACCCCTCATACAAACTGGTCATTGTAATGTAGGTCCAGCAAAGGAGGTATGACCCAGGCCATTTGAAGAAAAAGGACTCAGGGAAGACTTCTAAACTACATCTTGATGATGAATAATTTAGCTATGTAAAGGTCAGAGTAGAGCCATCCTGGCAGAGGACTTGCATAAGCAAAGAAAAAAAAGCGAGAAAGCCACCTGGTGAGTGCAATCGGAACAATTACTGGAGGAGGGAGTCCCAGAGAGGCAAATCTGATCATGATGGGGGGCCCTATAAGCCAAATAAAGGAGCTGGTGAGTTATGTATTAGGCAATGCAGAGGCACAGAAGAGTGTTGTTTAGTAGAGGAGTGGCATGGTCAGGTTTTCAATTTATAATAGGCAAAGCAGTCAAAAGGCTACCTGGAGAAGATGGAACTTGAGACCAAGGAGGAGGCATTCAGTTGAGAGCCAACAAACGTGTTTGTGTTTGCAGCCATTGGCTTGTCTGGACTTGTCACTCATGTTGAGTCAGACTCTGCTGACCTTGAGGCAAAGCTGATCCCAGGAAGATGGTCTTTTGTTTTATGGTCGTCCTATGGCATTTTCTACAAAGCTTATATTAGCTTTATTGCTTCTGTAAATTCCTCCATCTTGTTTTTTGCCTACTCCTCACTTGCCATTCTGAGGTTTAATCAATTCAGAATCCATGAGGTCATTGATGGAGACAAACTCTATTTTCTATCTGTTTTTATTATTCCATCACCATAGTACTTCAAGGTAAAGCAGGCAAATATATTAATTTAAATCTTAAAAAGAAAATTAAAAATCTAAAAAGGTTATTCTTATATTTGCCTGCTTTACCTTCAAGTACTATGGTGATGGAATAATAGAAACAGAAAATAGAATTTGTCTATTTTCTATCAAATATAAAACAATTGATAATAAATATTAGTTTGTTATCCACATCAAATGTCCCTTGAGACCAGGAAATATTGTAATTTTTCTGTATGCTGTGCAGCATCTAGTATTATATAAATATTAAATATTTGATTATTAAAATGCAATGCAAAAGCCTCTCCCATTTGGGTTTGAGAACTCTGCCATTCAATAATATTAGCCCTATTTGATGTTGGAAGTGAGGGTGGACGTCATAGAAAACCAGAGCTAGACAATAAAGTAGTCTAAACAGATTTTATTCAGGACCATTGTAATAGAGAATAAAAGACCCCAGTATAGAACCGGGCTTAATTCCAAATACATCATGGGCAAGCAAAGATTTATAGCCCAGAAACATGGAAAATTACTAAGAAATAACATCAAGAGTAAGGGGTGAATATGGATAAACTAAGGACAAGATTCTTGCAGAGGGCAGGCCACCCTGATCATATACCAAGAGTGAGGCTGAGAAATTTGATCAGATAATGAGGGTGGAGTTTTGGTTTTCTTTTTTTACTTTTTACTTTTAACTAATTTATTTTTATTTACTTTTTCTGGGTGATGGGATTTGGGGTGAGTTTTTTATTTTATCAATTACAATTAACATTCAATATTATTTTATATTAGTTTCAAGTGTACAGTTTAATGATTAGACATTTATATAATTTACAAAGTGATACCACTGATTAGTTTAGTACTCACCTGCACTGCACATAAATATTACTGTATTATTGATTGTCTTCCCTATGCTGTACTTTGCATCCCTGTGACTATTTTGTAACTACCTATTTGTACTGCTTAATTACTTCATGTTTTTCACCCACCCATACAACCCATCTCTCATCTGGCAACCATCAGATTTTTCTCTGTATCTATGAGCCTGTTTCTTTGTTGTTAATTTGTTCTTTAGATTCTACATATGAATGAATATAAGTGAGATAATATGATATTTGTCTTTCTCAGTCTGACTTATTTAAATTAATATAATAACTTTTAGATCCATCCATGTTGTTGCATGTGGTAAGATTTTATTCATTTTTATGGCCAAGTGAAATTCCATTTTATTTATGTACCACATCTTCTTTATCCAGTTGTCTATTGATGGGCACTTGGGTTGCTTCCATATCTTGGCTATTATAAATAGTGCTTTAGTGAACATACGTGCCGCGACCTGCGCGGGTGAACGGGTGAACCGGAGGGGAGGCGGTGGGGAATGAAGAAAAAACACACAAACACAGACACAGACAGAAAAGCTGGGACCGGGTGGTTCTCTGCGCTCTGATGGAGACACAGAGACCCCGTCTGGCAGCAGCAAGTTTATTTTATAGGGTGAGCAAAACAAGCGAGATCATAGGGGTAAATCAGCAAAGTGAGACTGGAAAGTACATCTTAACTGGGACAAATGTATTTAGTCAATATTTTGGTACATGTTGCTAAGGCATTACTGATTATATTATTATTATTTTCTTTAAGGCAGGCAGGCCACAAGTTTTGTCTCAAATCTTTTGCAGAGACCAAACAACCTTGCTCACAAAGTCATATTTTGCCAGAAGTCAGAAACCACACTCCGACATTGTCCTTGGGCACCCAGCTCTGGGCTGCCTTGCAAAGCCCTTGAACTGTGGACTCCAAGCACACAGGTAGCCTTGCTAGAACCTGTTTACTCAAAGGACCTGGCTTCTGGCTCATGCGCTCCCTACATCTCCCCCTTTTTTATTTTTTAAACACACCTGTGACCCCAGGTGAGAGCGAGAGACAGTGCCTGTCTTAGCCGTTTCCCTTGTAAGTAATAACCTTTCCCGTCATTGGCATTTCATCATCTTACGATGAAACCCTGTCTTAGGTTGGTTATTCCCAGGGAAATCTTACCCGTCTTTGACTATCCTGCCTTCGCTATGTTTGGGCGGAGTGGAGCGAAATAAAACAGGCAGCCAAACTTAAGGCATCGCCCTAAGCTTAATCTCATGGATGTTGGCTTGAATATTTATCATCCTTTTAATGAAACATTTAATGAGGACTTTTTTATTTTTTTTTTGCTTAAGATGAGAATGGTGTGTTATTAATGGGCGGTCTTGGACTCGGGGCTGGAGGACTCGGCAGCTGACCAAGAAGAGAACAAACAAAATACCAATCAAGCATACAATAGCTAACAACATTGACATAATGAGCATCTTGAATACTTTGAGACAAGGCAAGAGCAGAAGTTGTTAAAGTTGATATAAGCGTGATTAAAGAAACTATTCCAACAATAATTAACTCTATAGCTCGACCAAAGCGAGCCAACTGATTAGAAATTTCTTGAAGCACTTAAAGACCCTGATCATGATACCAAGGTCCTGTAATGTTAGCAGGAAGCATTACAAAAGAAGACTGATACAATACTATAATTTGATTATTTGACTAAATAGAAGTAATACAATTAGTAAGATTACAGTTTAAACAACTCATATTATAGTGAGAATTTTTATAAAACATTTTTACTGGTCCATGGAGAAGCAAAAGTAAAGCCTTTCTGGATCAGCTTCTTTAGCTGACCCCAAGTTGGAGTCTGGCTTCTTTTAGTGCAGGGGGGAGTCGTGTCCCCAGAGTAGAAGGATCTACTCTCTGGGAATGTCGTGATCAGTTTCAGCGGCTCGTCCTTTGGAATGGTCATGAGCTCCGTGAGTCTCCTTTTCCGCAGGGGTAGAATGAGCTCCTCGGGATTCATGATGTTTTACAAGCCCGTTCAGGAATCCACGTGGCTGTAAATCTCCTTCTGGAAAGACACAAAAAAATCCTCTTCCCCACATTAGTACTGGATCTGGCCCACGCCACTGTCTGGTAGCCAAATCTTTCCATATTATTTTGCCTCTCTGCAAAGAGGGTATCTTTTGAAAATGCCTATCTGCAGGGGAGACTCCCTGTTCATCACAATTTAAAAAATTTAAAATAAAAAGAATTGAATTTTTAATGTTTTATGAGCCCTTTCAACAATAGCTTGTCCTTGCGGATTATAAGGAATACCAGTCTTAAGCTGAATGTCCATTTGAAGTATTTGTAGACATCATACACCAAGGCAAATAAAATTCACTTCCCCCAAGCCTTCTACAACTTACTACATCCTCTCAAGTTAAGCTTTTACTATCTCCTTGTGTGTTCTGGCACAACCATTTTTACTTTAATACAAAACTTTTTTTTTCTTTTGTTAAAAAACTTACCACCGACTGGCCAAATAAAGTTTACTTCTCACAAACCTTCTACAACTTAATTTAGTGCCTCTTAGTTTGTCCATTTTTTTTTTACTCATTTAGAAATAGCCATCTTTATGACAAACTATTTTCTATCAATCCCTTCAAAAATGTATTTCCATACCTTAACCTTCTTAAAACACACTTTTTTTTTGTATTAACATCTGTAACCATCTATAATCCTCAGAACCTTAATTTACTGATAACCAAAAAAAGGCAAATATTAGCACTTTTTTTTTTTTGGCAAATCTACAAACACAAAAGAACTATTAGCAATTTTAAAGAGGACGCAAGCTACAGTTCCAAAGAGACCAAAACGCTGACTTGAGAGGCTTGATTTTAAAAGTGCCTCGTTTTTGTTTGTTTTTTTCTAATTGTCTCCACCTCAGAAGATAGTGGCCACTGCCTCAGGCAGAGCTTTGTTTACATTTTAACTTTTTGCAAGATTTTAAGTTATTAGATTGAGAAAACCTGGTAAGACTTTTACCTTTTTTACCCAATATATGAAGACACATTTGGTTTCTAATTATGATAGAACCAGGAGATAAGTGGATTTCCCTGTTTTCAGAATGATCAATTTAGTTAACTTCTCAGGAGTTTGTTTACAACATAAAAACTTGCATTCAAAAAATCCCATCCCAATTCTTTGATCCTTTAACAAAACAGTTCTAACTGCAAGACAGCATAAGAGTTCAAGAAAAGAGAAAGAAGGAAAAAAATTTGAAAAACCATTTCTCTTTAGGACCTAAAATATAGAGACTAAGCAGTATGTAACCGAGCATCAATTTTTTTTTTTTTTTTTTTTTTGGTTAATTTATCCTAATTGACTCTACAGGCATTTGTGAGGGGCAAAACGTTAGTGCAACTTCACTCCAGTGAGCAAAATCGCTCTATTTCTTTTTGTCTCATGTCTCGTTTAGCCTCCTTTTTAAGTTCTTTTTTATATTTTTTTGGAGGGAGAGACTCATCTGAAATTTTTGTAGAATCAGGGACTGGTGAGCATAATTTCTCATATCCCTGTATAGTCTTAGTTAAAGTTACAGAATTACCTTCCTCAGGCAAACGCACACATGCTGGTCTGTGGTCTAAGCATTCTTGAATTAACATCCACAGAGCAAAAGCATGTACAGGAGTTTTTTCTGGCCCAACGGCCGCATAACCATCCCTCAGCTGTTTTCCTACCCTTTCCCACGTTTGAGTATTTACAGTTCCTTCCTCAGGAAACCAAGGACAGGTTTTATGTACAAAATCTACAAACTCTAAAAGCTGATGCCTTTTTACATTGCTGCCTTTCACTTGCAGCTAACATATGTACATAGAGCTCTCTTTCCTTAGCTCCTGAATGTCCCATGTTTTACACCCGGTTCTCGTATTTCGCTCCCACGTACCTTAGTTGTCAAAAGCTGATGGCCTTTAACACTCTTAATTGCGATCGCCTCTCGGGAGCGTTCCCTCATCCGACAACATGAGTCCCTCCGTATTCAAGTCCCTGTTCGGGCACCACTTGCCGCAACCTGCGCGGGTGAACGGGTGAACCAGAGGGGAGGCGGTGGGGAATGAAGAAAAAACACAGACACAGACACAGACAGAAAAGCTGGGACCGGGTGGTTCTCTGCGCTCTGATGGAGACACAGAGACCCCGTCTGGCAGCAGCAAGTTTATTTTATAGGGTGAGCAAAACAAGCGAGATCATAGGGGTAAACCAGCAAAGTGAGACTGGAAAGTACATCTTAACTGGGACAAATGTATTTAGTCAATATTTTGGTACATGTTGCTAAGGCATTACTGATTATATTATTATTATTTTCTTTAAGGCAGGCAGGCCACAAGTTTTGTCTCAAATCTTTTGCAGAGACCAAACAACCTTGCTCACAAAGTCATATTTTGCCAGAAGTCAGAAACCACACTCCGAGCATTGTCCTTGGGCACCCAGCTCTGGGCTGCCTTGCAAAGCCCTTGAACTGTGGACTCCAAGCACACAGGTAGCCTTGCTAGAACCTGTTTACTCAAAGGACCTGGCTTCTGGCTCATGCGCTCCCTACACATACGGGTGTACAAAGTTTCTCAAATAGTGTTTTGGATTTCTTTAGATAAATACCCAGGAGTGGAATTGCTGGGTCATGAGGTAGTTCTATTTTTAGTTTTCTGAGGAACCACCAAATTGTTTTCCATAGTGGCTGTGCCACTTTGCAATGCCAACAGTGCATGAGGGTTCTCTTTTCTCCACCTCCTTACCAACATTTGTTTGTTGATTTATTGATGATAGCCATTCATACAGGTGTGAAGTGGTATGTGGTTGTTTGTTTTCATTTGCATTTCTCTAATGATTAATGACATTGAGCATCTTTTCATATGTGTATTGGTCGTGTGTATGTCCTCTTTGGAGAAATGTCTATTCAGGTCCTCTGACCAATTTTTAGTTAAATTGTTTGGTTGGTTTGGTTTGGTTTGGTTTGGTATTGAGTTGTATGAGTTTTTAATAAATTTTAGATATTAACCCCTTATTGGATGTATCATTGGCAAAGATCTCCCATTCAGTAGGTTGTCTTTTCATTTTGTTGATGGTTTCCTTTGCTGTGCGAAAACGTTGTAGTTTGATTTAGTCCAGAAGTGTTCAATTTTTTAGATTCTCTAAGCCACATTGGAAGGAGAATTGTCTTGGGCTACACATAAAATACACTAACACTAATGATAGCTGATGAGTTAAGAAAGAAAGTCCATGCATAATTTTTGTGATATCTGCCACCACAGATAAGCAAAAAAGTCATTGCATAATAATCCTACTTATACACTGCCCCATTCAGAGGGCCTTTTAAAATCATTGAGCAGGTCCCAAGTTTGCAATCACTGATATAGAAAAGGTACATATCTAAGAAATAAAACTCAATTAATTTTTTATATTTTTTATTATAAAACTAAAAGAAAAGAGGGCAACATAAAGTAAGACTACTGAGATATCTGACATTGTTTTTGAGAACCTAATGCATCAATAGCTGGTTCAATGAAAGTACCATATTTTTCCATGTATAAGATGATACTTTTGTCTAAAATTGTTAGACCAAAAATTGGGGATTGTCTCATACATGGGAGCAACTGGCTGAGAGGGCTTCTTAACTTTGGGCTAGGAAAGTAGGGGTCCTCTTATATATGGAAGAGTCTTAATACACAGAAAACTGATAGTTCCAATTCTCAGTGAGTTCTCAAGGTACTCATCAGATATATTTGTTTTAACTTTACTCTTCGTGTGCTTCATCCTTGAAAATAATTGCTTACAAATGTAGGTGCTGCCAAAATGTGATGACATGAATAATGTGTGATTATGAAGCAAAGAATATTTATGTCTGGGAAGATAGGTCTTCTAAAGTCCGGTAAAGAGACATGATTCAATTTTTTCTTTAAGTTGAATGTCAGATTGCAGTTCTATTCATTCCATTTGAAAATTGGCAGGTAACATATCTATGTCAACTGAAAATGGAGTCTCCAACATAACAAAATATTTATTATTTTTTTGGAAACCTTGAAACCAGTTTTCAAATTCCTGTATCAAATAGAAAAGCAAGTCTGCATATTTTTCACTGTTCGTTGACAGGACCGTGTTTAACCAACATGTCAAAATGCATAACATTGTTTGCCTTAATTTGAGCTTGCCATAATTTGTTTCATTTAGAACACTGCTATGGTTTGAAACATATTGATAAGTTGGTTTTCACCTTGAAGATGCATATTTAACTCATTTAAATGAGCTGTCAAATCCACTAAAAATGCTAAATCTGTAAACCAGTTTTCAATTGTCAAGTTCTAGCACAAATTTTGTTTTTGATACCATAAACGACTTGATTTAATGTCACAAATCATGAAATCTATTCAACATTCTGCCTCTTAGCCATTTCACTTCCAGAAAGTAAATGATGTCATTATAGTCAGCATCCATACTTTTAAAGAAATTCTTGGAATTGGTGATGATTCAGTCCCTTGGCTCTTATGAAATTCACAGCCTTGATGTCAATTTGCATGGCATTTATCCATTTTCAAAGCTTTTGCACATAAATTTTCTTAATGCATTATGCAATAACGCTTCATCAAACTTGAGTTTGGAGTAGCAATTGCATCATCTTCTATTAATTTTACAAGTACTTCTTTTATACCTACCATCTCTGGGCCGCTGTCAGTAACTATACCAGATATGTTCACAATGGACAAAGAAAATTCTCTTTAACAGATTTTTTTGCTGCTTTTTATAAATCTCTTGATTTAGTTTTATCTTTTAATGGCACTAAAGAAGCCATTTTTTCAGTGATGTTATATTTGTCATGAATACCTCTAATAGAAATGGCAATTTGTGCCATATCTATAGCATCAGTGCTTTCATCCATCTCCAAAGCATAACACTTAAAATTAGCAGCTTTACTCTCTAAAACCTCTTTTGATAGATTTTCCAGTTTTTTTAATTTGCCTCACTATAATCTGGTGAGACGAACTAATTTTAGAAATATCCCTGTTTTTATCAGGGCAAATTATATCTGCCACACCTTATATACATTGCTTAATAAACTCACAATCATTGAATGGTTTTTATCTTTTTGCTGTTAAATTTGCTACCACATAACTAGCTTTTACAATAGAGTCTGTTTGAGTTGTAACTTAAAAAAAAAATTTTTTTGTTGTTGAGGAGACACTTTTTTTCAGTTCCACTATTTTGTCCTTAACAATACATTCCTTGATAAACACTGTATTTGGCAGAATGTTTTTGCATATACCTTTTTCAATTATAGTCTTTGATTTTCTACAAATTAAACAGAGTGCCTTACTTTTTACCTCAACAAAAAAGTAGTCATCTGTTTACTTCTTGTTGAACAATCTTCCTTCATTCATAATTTTTCTTTTTGAGGAGTTCTCTTTTCTTTTGAGACATTGTGGAACCCATGCTGGGATTAAAAAATAATAGTAAATGAGCAACTATGTTTTTGTTATGAAAATTAATAGACAGGAAAATAGAAAGCAAGGTTTAATTACTTACATCTTCTAAATAAAATTAAATGCTTATCACTTACAAAAGTAGGTTGAAATATTGATAATTGCTGTGTTTTACTCACCAAGTCACCCCATAACATCTGATGGTATAAATTTGACTGTCTGCATTTGTAAGATAACACACTGGAAGCCACTTACCATTGTAAAACTGAAGCCATGTATATGTACAAATAGTGAGAGCATACGGCACATGGTGGTGCTATGTCTACTACAGAATATACACTTGAATTCTTTGTCACAATTCATTTTACAGAACATTGCAACAGAGTCCCTTCGCTCTTTATTTTATCAGTTAATTTAATGGTTTTTTTGTTTCTTCTGGATGAACTGTTTGCAATTTTAATGCAAATTATGGATAATACTATGATATTTATGGATGTAACATACTCTGATTATTCATTCTGTTCCATTGTCATCTACAAAGTTCACTCTTGAGAACAGCACAATCAAGTTACAACAACAAAAAAATCACAGAAAGATCTCATAATGTTCTAAGACAGTTTACAAATTTGTGTTGGACTACATTCAAAGTCATCCTAGGCTGCATGTGGCCCATGAGCCGCGGGTTGGACAAGCTTGATTTATTAATCACATGTGTGTTTCTTTCTTTGTTTCCCTTGCCTGAGGAAGTAGATCAGAAAAAACATTACAAAGAGCAATGTCAGAGAGTTTAGTGTCTCTCTTTTCTTCCAGGAACTTTATGATTTGGGGTCTTATATTTAAGTTTTTAATTCATTTTTAGTTTATTCTTGTATATGGTGTAAAAAGGTAGTCTGGTTGCATTTTTTGCATGTATCTGTTCATTTGTTTCAATACCATTTATCGAATGGACTGTCTTTCTGCATTGTGTATTCTTGACTACATTGTATTGATCAATTGACCATGTAAGTGTGAGTTTATTTCTGGGATCTGTCTTCTGTTTCATTGATCTGTGTTTTTGTTTTTATTCTAGTGCCATGCTGTTTTAGTTACTATGGCCTTGTAATATAGTTTGATATCAGGTAGTATGATACCTCCAACTTTTTTCATCTTTCTCAACATTGCTGTGACTATTCAGGGTCTTTTGTTCCATATAAATTTTTTTAGAATATTTGTTCTATTTCTTTGAAAAACGCCATTGGTATTTTGACAGGGATTGCATTTTATCTATAAATTGCTTTGGATACTATAGACATTTTAACTATATTCATTCTTCCTATCCATTAGCATGTATTTGTTTTCATTCATTTGTATCTTCTTTAATTTCTCTCTTCAGTGTCTTATAATTATCTCAGTACAGGTCTTTTACTTTCTTGGTTAAATTTATTCCTGAGTATCTTATTTATTTTTGATGAAAGCGTAAATGGGATTGTTTTCTTAATTTCACATTCTGATAGTTTGTTATTGTTGTATAAAAATGCAGCTGAATTCTGAATATTAATTTTGTATCTTGCTACATCATGAAATTAATTTTATTAGTTCTAATAATTTTTTTGTGAAATCTTTGGGGTTCTCTATGTATATATAGTATCATGTCACCTGCAAATAATGACTGTTTTACTTCTTCCTTTCCAATTTGGATATCTTTTTTTTCTTGCCTGATTGCTGTGGCTAGGACTTCCAGTATTATGTTGAATGAAAGTGGTGAAAGTGGGCATGCTTGTCTTGTTCCTGATCTTAAAGAGAATGCTTTTCACTTTTCCCCATTGTATGATATTAGCTGTGGCTTTGTCATGTATGGCCTTTGTTGAGATAGGTTCCATCTATTTCTACTTTGCTGAGAGTTTTTATTATAAATAGATACTGGATTTTGACAAACACTTTTTCTGCATCTATTGACGTGACCATATGGTTTTCATTTTTCATTTTGTTTATGTGGTGTATCAAATTATTTGATTTATAAATATTGAACCAACCTTGCATACCAGGAATAAATTCCACTTGATCATGATGTATGATCTTTTTAATGTATTGCTGAATTTTGTTTGCTAATATTTTTTGAGGATTTTGCATCTAAGTTTATTAAGGTATTGGCCTGTAGTTCTTTTTGTAATGTCTTTGCATGGTTTGGGAACAGGGTAATGGTGGCCTTATAAAATAAGCTTGGGAGCCTTCTCTTTTTGAAGTTTTTGGAATAGTTTGAGTAGAGTAGGTGTTCATTCTTTTTTGAATGTTTGGTAAAAGTCCAGGTCTTTTGTTTTTTGGGAGCTTATTGATTACTGATTCGATTTTGTTGGTAGTAATCAGTCTGTTCAGATTTTCCATTTCTTCTTGATTCAGCCTTGGAAGATTGTATGCTTCTAGGAATTTATCCACTTTTTGCGTATTGCTCGTTTTGTTGGCATATATCAATAGTTGCTTATAGTATTTTCTTGAAATTTTTTGTGCTTTTAGTATTTTTGTCTGCTGGTTGTCACTTCTCTTTCACTTCTAATGGGGGGTTTTCTCTCTTTTTTACTTGAAGAGTCTGGTTAAAGGTCTGTCAACTTTATCCTTTCAAAAAAGCAGCTCATGGTTTCAATGATCTTTTGTATTGTTTTTGTTTTTGTTTTTGTTTTTAGCCTCTGTTTTGTTTATGCTCTGAAAATAATAATCTTTATCATTTTCTTTCTTGTACTCACTTTGGGCTTCATTTGTTGTTCTTTTTTCAGATCATTTAGGTGTAAAGTTAGTCTGAGATTTTTCTTGTTTCTTTAAGTAGGACTGCATTGCTATAAATTTCCCTCTTATGACTGCTTTTGCTGTTTCCCATAGATTCTGGGTTGTTGTGTTTTATTTTCAATTGTCTCAAGGTATCTTTTTATTTCTTCTTTGATCTCATTTTTTTATCCATTTATTACTTAGTAGTATGTTATTTAGCCTTCATATGTTTGTGTATTCTTCAGGTTTCTTCTTATAATTGATTTCTAATTTCATATCACTATGGTCAGAGACGCTTGATATTCAGTCTTCTTAAATGTATTGACACTTGTTTTGTAAAGTAACATGTGGTCTATCTTGGAAAATGTTTCGTGTTCATTTGAAAAGAATGTATATTCTGCTGCTTTGGGGTAAAATATTCTAAAAATATCAATTAAATTAATCTGGTCTATTGTGTCATGTAAGGCCACTATTTCCATGTTGATGTTTTGTCTGGAGGATCTGTCCATTGGTATCAGCAGAGTGTTAAAGTCTCCTACTATAGTTGTATCATTATTGATTTCTGCCTTTGAGTCAGTCAATATTAGTTTAATATATTAGCTGCTCCGATGTTGGATACATAAATGTTTATTAGGGTAATGTTCTTCTTTGTCTTTTATGATAGTCTTCATTTTAAAGTCTGTTTTGTCTGATAGAACTATTACTACCTCAGCTTTTTTCTCATTTTCATTTTCATGAAATTGCATTTTCTATCCCTTTACTTTCAGTCTATGGGTGTCTTTCTATCTGAGGTGGGTCTCTTGTAGCCAGCATATGCATGAGTCTTATTTTCTTAACCATTTAGCTACTTTATGATTTTTTTATTGGAGCATTTAATGTATTTATATTTAAAGTGATTCTTGATAAGTACATAGTCATTGTCATTTTATTATTCATATATTTCAATTTTGTTTTCTCCATTTGCTTAAAGGAGTCTTTAACATTTCTTATAATACTGGCTTGGTGGTAATGAATCTCTTTAGTTTTGTTTTTTTGTTGTTTTTGTTTATCTGTTTGTTTTTTTGTCTTGGAAGCTTTTAGTCTTTTCTTCAACTTTAAATTATATTAATAGCTTTACTGGGTGGAGTATTTTCTCTGACCACAACTTGATTGTAGGCTCTTGTTTTTCTTTGCTATGACTATTTCCTGCCACTCTTTTCTGGCCTGAAAAGTGTCTGTTGAGAAATCAGCTCAAGTCTTAAGGGAGCTCCCTTGTAAGTAACCAGTTGTTTTTCTCTTGCTGCTTTTAGGATTCTCTCTTTGTCTTTAAACTATGCCGTTTTGATTATGATTGTCTTGGTGTGGGCCTGTTTGGGTTCATCTTGTTTGGGACACTCTAGGATTATGTGTCTATTTCCTTTTCCAGGATAGGAAAGTTTTCAGTTATCTATCTTTCAAATATATTCTTGATTACTTGCTTCCTTTTTTCTTCTGGTACTCCTATGATAAAAAGTTGTTACATTTGATGTTCTGCCAAAGGTCCCTGTAACTTTCTATTTTTATTATTTTATTTTATTTTATTTTCTTTCTTTCTTTCTTTCTTTCTTTCTTTCTTTCTTTCTTTCTTTCTTTCTTTATTGCTGTTCTGATTGGGTTTTTTTCTTAACCTTGTCTTTTAAATCACTGATTTGATCCTCTGCTTTATCTAATATGCTGTTGATTTCTTCTAGTGTATTCTTCATTTCCATTATTGTATTCTCCATTTCTAACTGGCTTTGTTTCATGGTTTCTCTGTCCTTTATGCTTACTATCTCTTTGTTAAAATTGTCACATAGTTCCTTAAGCATTCTTATAACCAGTGTTTCAAAAACTCTACCTCTGGGAGGTTGGTTGCATCCACTAACTTGGACCTTTTAACTTAGATCTTTTTTTTAATTGACATAATACATTGTGTCCAGAAATGTTAATAACAGTATCTCAGAGATGCTATCTACATAATGTCGCACTAATTTGAGAATAAAATTCTTTCAGAAAAAGCAGCATAACCATGCACTAATAGCTGTAGGAAATGATGTTACCAACAAGTAAAAAATACATTAAACTCCTACTACCACACTGAATTTAATACTGTGCTATTTCAGGGAAAGGTGGCTCAACATTTATGTTACAGGCTTTCACAGCTTTTGACTAGAGTTGTGATTGACACATTTAAAAATTATCTACAGAAGAAAAGCTCTATGATTCCTAGTACTCTTTCAGTGAATTGAATGCTACACATTCTCATATGCATGAAGTATGGAGTGATCCTTGTAAACAGAAGGCCTTCAAAAAGCTACATTCAACCTCAGTTGAGTTGGGTATTCCTTCAAGAAATGTAACTCATTTCCTGTGTCCTTTCAATAAATGGATCTCCAGCCTATGTGGAAATGTGTGTAGTGATGTCATAGCTGTGACATGAAAATGAGTGTTCTCCTAGGTTCTAAAACCCTGTAAATGGCAAAGTGTTCTTTTCATAAATTGGACACAGAATTTGTTTTAATGGAAGATGTAAGATCTCTTTACAAACATGTTATCAGACTCTGTACTGAAAATACTTTATTTTTTTTTCTTTTTATTGTTAGGCCTATTGGGGTGACACTGATTAGTAAAAGTTACATAGGTTACAGGTATACAATTCTACAATACTATGTGTTGTGTTATGTGTTCATTACTCAGAGTCAGTCCTCTTTCCGTCCCATATATTTGACTCCCCCTTCTTCCTCTCTCATTCCCCTCTCCCATTCCCTCAGATAACTACTAACCTCTAAACTATTGATGGTGACCATGAGTTTTTGTTTCTTTGTTGCTTCCAACTTTGTGTTCCAAAAATGAGTAAAATCATATTGTTTATTTTTTTTTCTGTCTGGCTTATTTTGTTTTGCATGATGGTCTTAAGGTCCATCCATGTTGTCATAAGTGACCCTATTTAATCTTTTCTTAAGGCTGAGTAATATTCCATTGTGTATATGTACCATAGCTTCCTTAGTTAGTGATCTATCAGAGGACACTATGGGTGTTTCCATGATTTAGCCACTGTGAATAGTGCTCTGATGAACATATGGGTGCATATATCTTTGTGGACTAAGGTTTTCAAATTTTGAGGATGGATACCCAGAAGTGGGATTGCCAGGCATATGGTAACTCTATTCTTAATTTTTTGAGGAACTCCATACTGTCCTTCATAGTGGTTGTACCAGTTTTCATTCGCATCAGCAGTGTATGAGAGTTTCTTTTTCTCCACACCCACTCCAACACTTGTTACTCCTTATTTTGTTTATTATACCCATTTGAACAGGTGAGAGGTGGTATCTCATTGTGGTTTTGATTGGTATTTCCCTAATACCTTGTAAAGTTGAGCATTTTTTTTCATATGTATGTCAGCCACTTGTATGTCTTCCTGGGAGAAGTATCTGTTCAGTTCCTATGCCCATTTTTTAATTGGATTGTTTGTTCTTTTTATTGTTGAGTTGTACAAGTACTTTATAGATTTTAAATATTACCCCTTATCAGAGGCATTGCTTGCAAATATTTTGTCCTGTTCAGTTGGCTCTGTTTTTGCTTTGTTGATGGTTTCTTTGGTTGTGCAGAACCTTTTTAGTTTGATATAGTCCCATTCATTTATTTTTCTTTTACTTCCGTTGCCTTGGATGTCAGGTTCATGAAGCCCTCCTTGAGCCCGAGGTCTATAAGTTTAGTACCAATGTTTTCTTCTATACAGTTTATTATTTCAGGTCTTATGTGGAGGTTTTTAATCCATTTTGAGTTAATTTTGGTATATGGTGACAGTTCACAGTTAGGATTATTCATTCTTTCACATGTGGTTTTCCAATTTTCCCAGCACCATTTATTGAAGAGGCTTTCTTTTCCCCATTGTATATTTTTCACTCTTTTGTCAAAAATTATCTGTCCATATGTTTGTGGGTTTATTTCTGGGTTTTCGATTCTGTTCCATTGGTTTGTGTGTCGCTTTTCTGCCAATACCAAGCTATCTTGATTGGTTACACTTTGTTATATAAATTAAAATTGAGGAGTATGATGCCTCCAGCTTTATTCTTTTTATGTAGGATTGCTTTGGTGATTTGGGATCTTGTGGTTTCATGTGAATCTGATGATTCTTTTATATATTTCTTGAAAGAATGTCTTTGGGATTTTGATGGAAATTGCATTGAATCTGTATACCGCTTTGGGTAATACAGCCATTTTAACTATGTTGATTCTTCTAATTCATGAACATGGAATATTTTTTCATTTTTTTGTGTACTCCTGATTTCTTTTAATAGTATCTTATAATTTTCAGTATATAGACTTATTCATGTTCTTTGTTAAGTTTATTCCTAGGTATTTTATTCTTTTTGTTGTGATCGCAAAAGGTATTATTTGTGTCATTTTCTTAAAGTTTTGTTATTGGTATATAGAAATACAATTGATTTTTGTAAGTTGATTTTATATCCTGCAACTTTACTGTATTTGTTTATTATTTTTAATAATTTTTGGTGGAGTCTTTAGAATTTTCTATATAAAGGATCATGTCATCTGCAAAAAGTGACAATTTAAATTCTTCTCTCCCAATTTGTCTGCCTTTTATTCCTTTCTCTTGCCTGATTACTCTGGCTAGAACACCCAGTACTATATTGAATAGCAGTGGTGACAGAGGACATCTCTGTCTTGTTCCTGATTTTAGGAGAATTGACTTCAGTTTTTCCCCAGTGTAACATTAGCTGAGGGTTTGTCATATATGGCCTTTATTATGTTGAGGGACTCTCCTTCTGTACCCATTTTATGAAGTGTTTTGATTATAAATGCATGTTGTATCTTGTCAAATGCTTTTTCTGCATCAATTGATATCATCATATGGTTTATATCTTTAAGTTGTTTTTATGAAATGTATCACATTGATTGATTGGTGTATGTTCAACTATCTTTGTGTTTGTGGGATGAGTCCCACTTGATTGTGGTGTATAATCTTTTCAATGCATTGTTATATTCTATTTGCTTGTATTTTACTTAGGCTTTTTGCATCTGTGTTCATCAGAGAAATTGGTCTGTAGTTGTGTGTGTGTGTGTGTGTGTGTGTGTGTGTGTGTTATCCTTACCAGGCTTTGGTATTAGCATTATGTTGGCCTCATGGAAAGAGTTGGGAAGTATTGCCTCTACAATTTTCTGGAAGAATTTGAGAATATGCATTATTTCCTCTTTGAATGCTTGATCAAACTCATTGGTGAGATTGTCTGGTCCTGGGCTTATGCCTTTGGAGAGGTTTTGTATGATTGCTTCACTTGTCTTACTGTTAGTTGGTCTGTTTAGATTGTCCATTCTTCTTGGTTCAGTCTGGGTAGACTATGTTTCTAGAACTTGTCCATTTCTCAAGGTTGTCAAATTTGGTGGCATATAGTTCTTTATAATATTTTCTTAAGATTCTTTGTATTTCTGTGATATCAGTGGTAATTTCTTCTTTTTCATTCCTAATTTTGGTTATTTGTGTTCTTTCTCTTTGCCCTATGGTGAGCCCAGCCAGAAGTTTGTCAGTCTTAATTGATTTTTATCAAAGAACCAGGTCTTTATTGCATTAATTTTCTCTATCATTTTTCTGTTCTCTATTTCATTCAGTTCTACTCTAGTTCTTATTGTTTCCATCCTTTTGCTAACTTTGGGCTTTTTGTTCTCCTTTTCTCATTCTTTAAGATGGGATGTTAGGTTATTTACTTGTGCTTTTTCTTGTTTCTTGAGATAGCCCTATAATGATATAAATGTCCCTCTTATTACTGCTTTTGCTGAATCCCAATAATTTTAATATGTTGTATTTTCATTGTCATTTGTTTCTGTGTATTTTCTAATCTCTTATTTTTCTTTGATACAATCATTTTTAATAACACGTTTAATCTACATGTATGTGTTGTTGTTTCTGCTTTTTTTCTGTGCAGTTTATCTCCAATTTCAAGACTTTGTGTTCTGAGAATATGCTTTGTATGATTTCATTTTTCTTGAATTGGCTGAGGTGAGTTTGTGTCCCAGCATATAGTCCGCCCTTGAAAATGTTTCATGTGCACTAGAATAGAATGTATAGTTTTGTGTTGTAGGATGGAGTGTCCTGTAAATGTCAATTATGTACAATTTTTATAATGTTTCATTTAGAGCTGCTATTTCCTTATTTATTTTCTGTTTGAATGATCTGTCCATGACTGTCAAGTGGATAGTTATGTCCCATACTATAATTGGATTTTTGTCAGTTTCACATTTTAGCTCTTTAACTAGTTGCTTTATAAATTTTGCTGCTTCCTGGTTGGGGACATATATATTAATGAGTGCCATGTCTTCTTCTTGTACTGTCCCTTTAATCATTATGAAATGTCCATTTTTATCTCATTACCTTTTTTATCCTGAAGTCTGTTTCATCAGATATAAGTGTGGCTACTCCTGCTTTTCTCTGGATGTCATTTTCTTGGTATATTATTTTCCACCCTTTCACTTTAAGTCTGTGTTTGTCCTTGTGGCTGAAGTGTGTCTCTTGCAGAAAGCATATAGATGGATTTTGTTTTTTAATCCCATTAGCTACTCTGTGCCTTTTTGTTGGTCAGTTTAGTCCATATACACTTACAGGGATGATTGATATATGAAGATTTTCTGTGGCCATTTTTGTTTTCTGATTTTTGGTTGTTTGGAGTTCTCAGTTTCTTCTTTGCTTTTTTTCTCACTGTCTGTTTTCTTAGCTTGATGGTGTTCTATGATTTTTCCTTCCATTTTCCTTTTTTTATTTTTTTCCCTAATAGTGTGTCTTGATTACAGATTTTGTTTCTTTGTTTGTTTAGTACTTACCATGAGGTTTATGAAAACAAAAGTTTCATGTATGTCATGGCTCCTTTTCTTAAGCATACTTTTAATTTATATTCTCTTTTGGGATTTTAAACCTCTACTTCCCTTTTTATCTTTTTGTCATCCCAACTTTTTGCCATTCATTTAGTCTTTTTTTTAATTCATTTTTATTGTTAGACTTATTGGGGTGACATCTGTTAGCAAGGATTACATAGGTTTCAGGCATACAATTCTACAGTGCATTGTCAGCTTGTTGTATAATAAGTTCACCACCTAATGTGACTTCTCTTTCCATCACCTTATATTTAGCTTCCCCCCCTCCTTTCCCACCCCGTCCCCTTTCTCCCCTCCCTAACCCACTCATCCCCAAACAAACATTAAACTATTGATTGTGTCCATGGGTTATTTGTTTGTTCATTTCTTTTTTTCT
>PVJL010014403.1:11785-28170 GCA_004026885.1 Lyroderma lyra | reverse complement strand
CATCCATCCATCCACCATCCATCCATCCATTCATCCATCCATCCACCATCCATCCATCCATCCATCCAACAGGTCTATTAATCGAGTGCCGACCACGTGCCAGGCTAGAGCAGTGAACATATTACATATGGAACCTGGCTCCATGAAGCTTTGTAGGGAAGATAAATGTGAAAGATAACAAAACACTAAAATAAGTATACAAAGGCAGGTTTAAGTATTAGGAGAAAAAAGCACAGAGTACGGTGACATTATCCCGGAGATGCCTGGGAGGCTTGGGGTTTCGAGGCTTAAGCTGAGACTGCAGACGCGTTAGCAGGTTTGGGGGCGGGGGAGCACCACAGGTCTGAACTAGAACAGTGCCACCGCCTCGGGGGAAGGACGGGGGAAGCTGAGAGGGGCTTACACAGGCCTTAGAAAGCAGCTCTTTTTGAAATCAAATTTATGTTCTAAGAACATCAAGGTAGGAAGGGTTTCCAGGAATGCAGGGTTCCCAGCACACACTCGGGTATCTTTCTGGAATTCCCACCCCATCTCAGAGGAGAGTGACCCAGGGGACAGTAAATAGGACACCCCAGTGGGCGCACTCCGTAAGCCCTGCTCACTGCTCCCAAACTCCAAGTGGAGATCGGAGGAGGAACCATCTAGAAGAGCAGAGACAAGGCAGCTCAGAGGCTTCCCCACCAGAGAGACCTTCGAGGTCAGGTGACGCCCACCTCCAGCAAGCCTGCCGGTCGGGACCAGCCGTCTCCAGGGGGCTGCTTTCCATCAGGCCCTGCATCAGGCAGGCAGAGGCCCTGCTAAAGGCAGGGGCCACCCCGGCCCCCTCCCCGGCCCGCCCCCCACCACCCCTGTGCCCAGAGAGCTGAAAGAGGATCCCTGAGGGTGAAGGGGGTGGCAGCAGGGGGTCCGCACAAGGACCAAAGGCCGCCAGCCGCTCTCTAGTAACGGAGCCGGAGCCAGGGCGATGCTGGCTGTGACCTCGAGGGAAGACACTGGATCACGGGACAAGTACTTGGGACACTCAGGGAGCAAACAAGGGGCTCCTGAGTGTGAACGGCAGGCAGGAAACACCTGCCCTGGGGGCTGTCCCACCCCCCACGTGGGGAGCCCGGTGAAGACCCCACTCAGTCCCCCTCCTTCTGCTCCCCACATGTGCAAACACAAAGCCACCTGGGCAGGACCTGCCCTCGTTTCCAAGTTAACAAGATTCCCTGCGGACAGAGAAAAACTCTGGCAGTGGTCCCCAGAGCTCTGCCCAGGAGGACTGCGCCCCACCCCATCGGCTCCTGGGGGCCTCAGCAGCACCATTCCCAGGGGCCTCCCAGAGGCTAGAGAACATTCTTGAAGGGTGTTCTGTGGGTGGCCTACACGCTGGAGCAGGAGCAGCGTGTGCTGCAGGGAGAACAGCGCCAGGCTGAGAGTCCAGACGCCTAACTTGTAACGCCGTGTGACTATCCAAAAGGCTCAAGTGTTCAGAAACACAGAAAAGTGTTTATATTATGCAAAACGAAGTGAAAAATCGTAGGGTGTGAGCTGTCCCGAGTGAGAACTAGGCTAAATGAAACTACAGACACGAGTCTAGAAATGGGTAAAAATGGGTGTAACTGCCATCGTCTCAAGGTACTTCTGTGAGCCTTTCGGCTTTTCCTCAAGGAGCACATGTCACTCTAGACGTGGCCACATCCGTTACGGGAAATTCGGAAATCCAAAAGGCTCAGGAAGTCTAGTTTCCTTCTTAAACTTAGCACCCCGGCGGGGCAAGACTGCATGTGGACGCACACAAGGTCTAGTCCTCGGTCCCCCGCGCGGCGTGAATACTCATGTTTTGCTGCAGAAACATCGTGTGTTTGCTTCCAGGGCGACGCCCCAGAGCCAGGGGGGACTTCCCAGCTCCCAAGCACCCTGACTCCTGCCAAGCACCGACCGGAAGCACGCCGGGGGCGGGCCCGGACACGGCGGCACGCGCAGGGCTGCAGGCCGCCCGTCGTTCCTGGGGCCCGGGGGAACTGCGCGTGGAAGGCGGAAGCAGCCTGTCCTGGGTCGGCAGGGCCATGCGGAGAGGGGCTGCCTCGGTGCTCACCCCTGGCTGGCAGAGACTGGAGCCCAGGCCACGGCAGGGCCAGAAGAAGCCTCCAGAATGCTAACAGCCCACCGGGGACGCCAGCGCCTGCCCTTGACCCTGCCCCAACCGCTGGCCCCGCCCACTCACGACCACGCACGACTTCTCCAGGGGCGCTGGGCAAGGGGTGAGGGAAGGGCAAGCGGGGCGCCTCTCCAAGGGGCTCCCCTCAAGCGTGCTCCTCTCCAGAAGGAGAGCCCACGGGAGTCACGTCCCAGTGGTGGGATTGGAAGGACGTGGGTGACAGAAGGTGGGGGGCCTTCCTTTCTGTCCCCCGGTTCGAGGCACTGCGGCACCCCTTCCTCTCACGTGCCATCAGTGGGCCCCACGCTGCGCGGGTCCTCTCCCCCAAATTACACTGCCACCACCACAGCTTCGTGATTTTTAATTTTCTTCTAATTTTAGGATGGTAGCGGCGTTCTAAGAACCCCTCTAAGTGTTTTAGGGAGATGGTAATGGTCCTACACTAAAATAATTCAACCAACACTATAATTTTAGTGCCACCATCAAAATGAAATAATGGCTGTTTACTACGTTACACCTTTCAAATGACCTTCATTTGAATACAAATTGTGGCTTGAAATTCTAAAAGCTGCTCAGTTCCAGAAGGCTGCAAAACGCCGGCGCTCAGTGAGGGCCCCTCTTCCACAGCCTGCTCCCCAGGACCCGCAGTCTACAGGGGTCCCTCCCCCGGGGCCTGCTGCAGAGCCGGTGGGCGCCGTGCACAATGCGAGGGCCCTGACTGCACAGAGCCGCGAGGAGCTGGGGCAGGGGGGCTCCGGGGGAGCCCCACGGTGCTGGGACTGGCACCCAGAGGGCACAGAGGGTTCAGGAAGCTTCCTCAGGGGAGACAGGTGCTGCTCTGCCACAGCATCACACCCCTCAGCTGCTCCTTCCTGCAGCACCCCACTTCTCTCCCACACTGCCCTCCGCGCATGCTCCTCCTGCCGCACCAACTACCACGGGGGGGCACACCTCTGCCCTCTGCAGTCTCTTTGCTCAGATGCCGGTCTCCCCGGAGGCAGAGGGGACCGGCTCCTGTTCGGGCATTTATGTGTCCACTCAGCAGTGCACCCTGCGAGGCGTGGGGGTGCAGAGAACCAGGCAGGAGGCATGTGTGAGCGCCGTTATCCCACCCTCTGGGACACCCGGGCTCAGAGCGTGTCCCACTCAGCTTTGTGACCCCAATGCCCAGCCCCCCATCTGTGTGGGGTGAAGGAAGTCTCGCCTCTAGAAGCTTCCTAGACTCACTGGTGGAGTCTGAGACAGGGCTGTAATTCTTACTGCCTTCTGCCGAAGCGCCGGGTTCAGCACTTTTCAGGTATGTGACTCGGGGTAAGCACCTAATTTCCCTAAACCGTGTTTTCCACGCCTGCAGAGGAGCCATCACGACCACGTGCACCCGGAGGAGGTGAAGAGTAACACAAGGCGCTTCCCCGGGCGTGACGCACGGACGCGCAGGTACTGGCTGCCCGGCCTGTGACCCCGGGTTCCCCAGGTCGTGGGCTCCGGGCCGGGCCAGGCCCACGCCGCCTCTCCCATCCCCTGCCACCTGCCCCACTTGGGTCCAGAATATTCCGGCCCCTCCTCTCTGCCCAGGCATGGCTCACCCATCCTGCAGGGAGAGCTCGCCTCCCGGCCCCTCCCGACCTGAGCTCACCTCCTCCTGGGCAATTTAGGGGTCTGCCTTTCGGGGGGCTCTGCTCGCTCCCAAAGGCAATTCCTTAAGGAGGGGGCCCTTGGCTCCCTCCAGAGCCCTACAGCCTGCCACCCCTCCAAGAGGTAAGGCACGCGTCGAAACTGAATTCTCCCCTTCTCCGAAGTCACCCCCATTTCTTCGCCACGTCTCTCTCCTAGGCCCCATAGAGATCCTGCTGATGTGTCCTCTACATCCTCCCTGCTCCTCCCCGCCTTCCTGTTCCCCAGTTCTGACCTTCATCGCTCCCTGCCACGCCTCCACACTCATCCCGGCCTGCGTTCCACCCCCACCCCCACCCTCACCCCGTTTCAGTGGTTCCTGCTGTCAACTGAGCTTCCCAAAGCGCCAGTGTGATCAGGCCAAGCCCCTGCTCCAACAGCTTCGGTCTAGGTGTCCGGTGCCTAACCTGAGTCCCATTGCAGACGCCCCATCTCCATCCACGCCACAGAGTTTCACTCAGCAGCGGGAAGGGACGGAGCCCGGGCACACGCCAGGACCTGGTGAACCTGAAAGCGTCACGCTACGTGAAAGAAGCCGGACACAAAAGGTCACGTGCTGTAGTGTTCAGAGGAGAAATGTCCAGAGACAGAAAGCAGACTAGTTAGTGGCTGCCAGGGGCTGGGAGGTTGGGGGTTAGCGGGGTGACAGCAAAGGCATGTGGGGGCTGCTTCTTGGGGTGATGAAAAGCTTCTAGAATTGATGGTAAAGCCACGGGGTTGTGCATCTTAAATGGGGGGCAGCACACTCAGAATCACACCTCTCAAAAACGCCGCTGTACGCTGCCCTCAGGCCCTGGGTTCCTCCTTCCTTTCCAAGCCCCAGCCCCTCAAATGCCTAGTGCATTCATTCATTCACTCACTCATTCATTCACGCATGCATCGAACAAGGATGACTACACACCCACCAGGAGTTCAACAGCAGCCCCTGCCTTCCAGGCGCCCACAGTCTAATGGAAAACAAGTAAAATGAACAGAAAAGCCAGGAAGAGGATGGCCGCAGTGCCGGGTGCTGACCACACCGTCTCCCTGGCCCGTGACCTTCTCCCCTCCCCCCACAGCTCACACTGCTGGCGGTGGCTGGAGAGATCGCTGGGACCGGCTTCGGAAGGCCCTGCAGTGGCCTCCAGCTGCACTGCCAGGGTGAGTGACTCTGGGCAGCCACCTCACCTCTGCCCCACAGTGTCCCCCAGAAAACAGTGATGGCACCTCCCTCACAAGAAGAGCCGTGCGTGTGGCAGGGCGATGTATTGAGACCTTAATTTGGCAGGATAATCTGTTGAAAAATTAACTTACATCTTCCAGACTCATCAGAAATGAAAGAGAGGTATTGCCCGTCATGTCTTCCAAGCAGTACTTGGTGTTTGCTGGACGAGTGAAGGACTTTGTTATTATTTACTCCCTTGGGTTTCAGGGCTGGGAGAAGTGTCTGCCCCGAAGGAATGTCACCTGACAGAGGTCTCTGTATCACCAAGGTCTCTACGAATTGAGTCCTGGGGTGGTAGAGGGCTGGAGGGCTGAGCCTGGGGGCGCCAGCTCTTCCACAGTCTAGAGAGGACACAGGTAGAGGGTCTCGGGGAACAAGAGAGCCTCAGCTACAGCAATGATCGGCTAGCAGGACCTCCGGAGGGGGTGGGGGCCTGTGAAGACCAAGCACCGAAGCAAGGCTTGCAGTAACCCTGCTTGGGAATGGGTGGGGCCACCCGCGGGGCCACCCAACCCCGATGGTCTCTGCTCTGCTCTCCTGGCCTTGGCAGAGCTGGGCAAGCCACGGCAGCCACGCCCGACCCTGGGGGACTCTCACACGACCCTGGAGGGGGGCCCCCAGAACTCCAGACTCAGCACCAACCTCTCCTCCCGGCAGGCGGGGCCTTGAACTGATTTCCTTTGATCTAAGCAAAGTGTAACTGGCGCTGCACTCCGGGTGTCTTGGAACCCGTCCAAGCTGCCCCTGAGGGGGGTACTCGCAGGCGATTAACTCACAACCACCCCAGCAGCCAAGCTGGGAGGCCACTGATGTTTTATTTTTTGAGACAATGACGAGAGAACCAGGGCAGATAGAAAAGTGTGGTCTCTCAAAGTTCCTGCTGCTTGCGGGGTGCAGGGGAAGTAAGAATAAAACGAGCTTAAAAGGATCCTGGAGAATGCTTCAAACTCTGGGACAGATAGACACGGGGCAGCCGACAGAATGTTCAGGAAAAGGGGCTGAGAGCAGAAGAGCGTGGATACCCTATTATAAATGAACCAACAAGAGCCCTGCGACGCTTCAAGTGCTTTTATCTGAATGCAGATGGGCAGCTCGATAATGATTTACTGATTAATGGCGCTAAAATCTTTGAAGATTAAGACGATCCTGAGGAAGCCTGTGGCTGGGGAACCTGTCATTTCAGGGCTTTGGTGGGAGTCTCAGTGGGAGAACCTAAAGCGTAGGGCTCTACACCCACGAGAGACAGAGGGGAAACTATCGCACTTTGATGTGGCCCAGGGAGGGCCCCAGTCCTGCTGCAAACAAAGCTGCAAACACTGTATTGTTTGGTTACTCTGAGAAACTGGAATCTCAGCTCCTATTTCGTCTGCCCCCTTGCCCCACCCTCTCCGAGTTCCTCACCTGAGACACTGACAACATATACGACAAACGAGCTCCCGGCCTGAACAGCCCACCTGAGCTGCCCACCTGTGCTGGGGGCCTGAAAAGCCCCAGCTCCCACCTTCCTTCACACCAGAATGCCATTCCAGGCCAAATTTTAAACACCGAGAGCCACATAAAAATCAGGCACAGCCTCAAGCTAGATGTGGGGACCACATTTTGCCCCGGGCCTCCCAGGCAAGCCGGTCTGGGGGGTGGGGGGCGGGTCACTTGGCTCTGAGATTTGCAGATGTGAAGGTTGTCCCCAGGACAGACATCCTGGATGTGGCGGGCAGATTCTCCGGCTTGGACCTCCCGCCAGACGCAGCAGAAGTCAGAGAGCAGGGATCCCTCGGCCACAGGAACGGCCGACACTCCTGAGCAGTCGCCAGGGCCCAGGCACGGGCTGGACAGCCCTGGAAGCTAGCTGTGGGCTGGCAGGTGAGACCAAAACACGCCCAACGTCAACAACAAATCAGACCCCGGCTGTGTGCGGATTCAAAGAATGAAGTGTACCCCCACCCTGCACGGTGTCCCCAAAACGCACGTGTTGAAATCCTACCCCTCGATGTGATGGTATTAGCAGGGGGGCGTTCGGAGGGGGTTAGGTCATGAGAGTGGGCCCCTTGTGAATGGGATTGATGCCCTTATAAAAGGCCTTCAGACCTGTGAGAAACAAATGTCTGTGCGTGTGTAGGCCCCGGTCCATGGTGTTTCCTTCCAGCAGCCTGGACAGACTGAGGCAGTCCCCTTTAATCGAGGTCTCCCCGGCCAATCACCAGCCCCCTTGGGCAGCTGGCAGGACTTCCGGCTTCCCCCGCACAGCATCCTCCTTCAACTACAAGCTTAAGGAGGGCAGGGGCCATGCTTGCCTGCATGGCAACCCTCACGTCTGAAAAGAGCGGCCTGGCCCACAGCAGGCCCTCAGTGCACTCAGAGGCAGCGAATCAAGGCTCACGGCTGGCTCTGGCACGAGCAAGTGCTTGCTGAACAGGGACCCTTGCTCCAAATGCAGCAAAGGTAGAAATTCGGACGCTGGTCAAACGTCAAGTCAATATGCATTTACTCAAATGCGTGAGTACATGTCTTCAGCGATGCTGTTTTGGCTTTATTAAACACAGATGCTTAGGTGTGTCCCTGGGAGCACACAAAGGGCTTTAAGTTTATTATTCTTTCCTGCGATTTACAGAAGCTGACGCTTCACCACGCTGGAAGCCAAGTTCCCTTCCCTCCTGAGCAACAGAAAACGACACCTCCATCTCATACAGAACCCGCTCTGCGCACCTCCTTGTTGGGAGGGAGCGAGAAGGCAAAGGAGACACCCCTCCTCCGACCACGTGCTCCTTCTGGGGCCATGACTCTGTGCCTCCCACTCTTCTCCCTCCCAACAACGCCAAGACCAAGCCAGGTCTGAGCTGTCCCTGCGGAGCCCTGCCCTGTGCACAAGATGACCTGCTGCCTGCTCGCGACCTGACAGGGACGCACAAGGTCTCCCCTCAAAAGAGCAGCTGCCAGCTCCACCCGGAGGCTGGGGGGCAGAGGGTGCAGAGCCAACGCTTACCGAGTGCGGTAAGTCACACTGGGTGGCGCTGCGGGAGCCCCCCAGCCCGCCGGCCTTTTCTTCTGCAGAGAGCAGGAAATCCATCCCCACCACTTAGCGTACCGGGAATGGTCCTGAGTGTTTTCATCCCGCCACAGACACCATTATCCTGCACCGAGTCAGCTCTAATGCAACGAAGATTTAGAAGTTATTAAACGCCTTTTAATAAAAGGCCTGCCTGCGGATGTGTTCCTCAGTGCGAAACCTGCCCAGAAGGTGCTTTGGCCACGGCGCCTAGGAGACACCCGAAGTTCGCAGCGAGCGGGGAGGGCCCGACGCCCCTCCTCCGACGCGCTCATCAACTCTTCGGGATGTTACCGTTTCAGATTTCCTACTTTCTCCTTATTTGTAACCCTAATTAAAGTCGCAGCGGAATGACTCGAATACAATTGCACATTCTGCTATTTGATTACCTTTTTATAAGTGTAGTGCCACAAAGAAGAAATTTTGACACTCCAGCAAAAGAGGCGCTGCTATAAATACTCCCACTGCCGACACCCACGCGTGATCCCTCACAAAGAGTGAGGGGGGTGAGGAAAGGGAGCACCCATGGTGTACGCCTCTGCTCGCCCCGCTCATTACTTGCAAGGTTTTTGCTATCATGCTCGTTGAGAGTCCTAGGAGGACGAGGGAGCCAACAGTGACGCGGCGCCGGGCCACTCTAGAAAGCAAAGGGGAGGGAGGGCCCCCAGGAGGACGGCAGGTGTGGCTGAAGGAGGCCCCGTCACCAAGAGGCGTGGGCTCTGCAGGCTGCACGCTCCGCCCCACGCCCACCCGGCCACCTGACTCCGCTTCCCGCAGTGCTGCTAGCGCCTGCACGCAGGGAGATGCCTAGGGTGTGTCGGGTAGAAAAGGCAGGATCTAAAATAGGGAAAGACATTAAATCTACGCACATGCACAAAGAAGGCACAGAAGACGTGCCTACGTGACAATGGGGGCTGGGGTGGCAAGTCAGAGAAATATTTTCCCAAATTTCTGCATTACTATCTGTTGTTATAAAATAATAAATTCACAACTTAAAATGATCTCACAGGGGTGGGGAACAAACTGGGGTCAGAAACAGCAGGAGGGCAGGTGGGGTGACAACGGAAGGTGACGGGAGATCTTTGTGCGGGCCGTGACTGTGGTGGTGGTTACGTGACACGTGTGACATGAGTGAGGCAGACATACACAGTTGTGTCAGCGAGAAGTTCCTGGTTGTGACACATACCATACTCAGGTGAGATGTCGCCACGGCGGGTACCGGGCAAAGGGTAAACGGGGCCTCTCTGTACCATCCTGGCGACTTCCTGTGATGTTATGATTTAAAATAAAAAGGTTAAAAGACGTATAACTACGTTCCGCACCGAATGAGGAGGAAGGTGGACGAAGCCCAGCCTGTGGGCCACCAGGCACCCATCCCCCTCTTCATCTCGTAAGCGCGAAGAGCACGAGCCCGCAGGCCCACTGCGTCTGGCCCTCAGAGAAACCAGGCGGTGGGTCCCCCGTGCTGGGCACGAGGACGAGGCGGCGGGGCAGCGCAGAGTGGGATCGAGCCCCTCGGCCCGGTCCGAGGACACTGAGGCCGGCACAGCACACAGAGCAGTACCGAACCCCTCTGGCCCAGTCCGAGGACGCGGAGGCTGGACCGAACCCCTCCAGCCTGGTCCGAGGACACTGAAATTGGACCGAACCCCTCCAGCCTAGTCCGAGGACGTGGAGGCCAAACCAAACCCCTCCGGCCCGGTCCGAGGACACGGAGGCCGCACCAAACCCCTCCGGCCTGGTCTGCAGCCCAAAGCTCCTTGTTTAGGGGCCCAAGGTGGCGGCGACCTCGCGTAGCAGTTGCTCCTGAGAGACAGTGAGCCCTACGTGGACAGCTGTGACAGCAGACAAGGCACAAAGACCAAACACAGGGCCCTGGGGAGCCCGGGGAGCCCCCGAGGACCTGCGGGAACTCCCAGGCCGGCGCCCTGGTTTACGTCCGCCTGGCAGGACGGCCCGGAGCTCTTCCGGGGGGCATTGGCCTACCTGCACAATCACCTCGGCTGCTTCTCGGCTGCACTGCCTGGAGCCTCCGAACCAAGGGAGCAAGCAGGACGCGGGCGTCAGCGCACCCCCCGGCCTCGCCGCCCCGGCTCCTGGAGCGCACGTCCGGCTCCAGACAACTTCCCAGAACCCCCCAGCACGCGGAGCCTGCACTGAGGTCTCCACGCAGGCCCGGGGCGTCCAGGGAGGGGCTGTGGGGAGGAGACTGGAGAGCAGTGAGAGGGCTGCGGGCACGGGGTTGCAGGGGCTGGGCGGCGCTCTTGTGTACGACACCCTCCTCCTCCATCAGGTAGGCGGGGCCCTGTTCTGAAGCTCCAGCCAGCCTGCAAGGTCGCTGCAGGGGAACAGGGGACACATCACACTAGCCATTGTGGCCCAAATGAAGGAAGCAAGGAGGACCCACAGGGCGTTACTGGACGCATCTGGCCTTGCCCGCCAGAGCGGCGGCTCCAGCTGGGTGGGCGGGCCGGGTACGCCTTGGTACCTCTGGGCTCCTAACCGCCTGCCAATGCCCGCCACCCGGCATGCAAAGCTTGCACAGAGCCTGTTTCTACGTAAGGACACAGCTCCAAGACTGAAGGGACAGCGCTTTTGTCTGATTCACATAAACAAACATAGAAAGACAAAACGAAAAGACAGAAGAACACTTCTCAAAGGAAGGAAACCCCGCCCCCGCAAAAAAAATAATTGCCAGAAAAAGAAAAAAAAAACCCTAAGGAAATGGACTAAATAATTTGCCTGATAAAGACTTCAAAGAAACAGTCATAAGGGTGCCCGTCACACCAGAAAGAGGAACAGAGGAACTTAGGGAGGGCTTCAACCAGGAGCTGAAACGTATATGAAAGAACCAAAAGTTGGAAAGTATAAGAAAGAACCAAGCAGGCCCGAGAGTACAGTAACTGAAATAAAAAGCACATTAAAAGGAACTTCTATAGAACAACAGCACATTAGCTGACAGAGAGACAGACAGACAGACACACACACACACACACACACACATACAGGGGGTCAGAGACCTGGAAGACAGACTAGTGGAAATCAACCAATCAGAACAGCAGGAAGAAAAAGAAAACACTGAAGAAAAACAGCAAACCCTGATGCAAGAGAGCAAGAGAAGAGGAAAGGCACAGGGACAACTATAAAAACAACCTAAAAACTATTAAGAAAATGGCAATAAATACATACTCATCAATAATTACTTTGAATGTAAATGGGTTCAATGGGTGCTGGATGGATTAAAAAACATGACCCATCTATGTGCTCCTTACAAGAGACTCACTTCAAATCAAAAGACACATACAGACTGAAAGTAAAGGCTTCAGAGAAATACTCCATGCAAATGGAAATGGAAAGAAAGCTAGAGTAGCAATACTTGTATCAGAAAAGACAGACTTGAAAACAACACAAAAGACAAAAAAGGACATTACATAATTACAAAGGGGTCAATCCAAGAAGAGAATATAACAACCATAAATATCTACATGCTCAACATAGGGGCACCTGAATATATAAAGCAAATATTAATGGGCATAAAGGGAGAACTTTACAGTAATACTATACTAGTAGGAGACTTTCTTTCATTTATTTCATTTTTTAATTATTTTTTTCAGTTATTGTTGACATTCAATATTATTCTATAATAGTAGGATCTATCAATGGAGAGATCATCCAGACAGAAAATTAATAAGGAAATAATAGCCTTAAATGTCACATTAGACAAGATTGACTTAATAGACATTCTTAGAACATTTTATCCAAAAACTGCAGAATACACTCTTTTTCAAGAGCACATGGAAACTTCTCCAGGGTATGTCACATATTAGGCCATGAACAAGCCTCAGTCGATTCAAGAAGACTGAAACCACGTTAAGCATCTTTTCTGACCACAATGGCATGAAACTAGAAATCAACTACAGGAAGAAAACTGGGAAAAACACAAATATGTGGAGATAAATAACATGCTACTAAACAACCAATGGAACAAAGAGGAAATCAAACAGGAAATAAAAAACTACCTTGAAACAAATGAAAACACCACTTTTCAAAATTCATGGGATGCAGCAAAAAGCAGTTCTGAGAAGGACATTCAGGCCTACCTCAAGAAACAGGAAAAATCCCACATACACTGTCTAACTACACCTAAAGGAACTAGAAAAAGAAGAAACAACACCCAAAGTAAACAGAAGGCAGAAAATAGTAAGATTGGAGCAGAAATAAATAGAAATTTTTAAAAAATAATAAACATGAGTACAGCTATGAGCTGGTTCTTCAAAAAGATAAATAAAATAAACAAACCTTTAGCCAAACTCATCGAGAAAAAAAAGAGAGTCCAACTAAATAAAATCATAATGAAAGAGAAGTTATAACCGACACCACAGAAATACATAGAATCATTAAAGAATACTATGAACAATCATGTGCCGACAAATTTCACAATCTAAAAGGAACAGATAAATTTCTAGAAGTATATAGCCTTTCACGACCGAACTAGGATGAACTACAAAGTCTAAACAGACCCATTACTGACAATGAAATTGAAGCATTAATCAAAAAACTCCCATCAAATAAAAGTCCAGGATCAGATGGCTTCACAGGTGAATTCTACCAAACATTCAGAGAGGAATTAATATCTATCCTGAAACTATTTCAAAATAATTGAAGAGAAAGGAATGCTTCCAAACCCATTTTATGAAGCCAGTATTAGCCTGACACCAAAACAAACACATTATCAAAATAGAAAAATCACAGGCCAATATCCTTTATGAACATAGACGCAAAAATTTTCAACAAAATATTAGCAAACCAGGCAAACACAAATGTCATATGATCTCACTTATATGTGGAATCTGAAAAAAAATAAATGAATAAACAAAACAAAACAGAAACAGATCTATAGATACATATACAGAGCAAAGTGGATGGTTGCCAAAGGGTGTGGGGATGGGAATTTTAAAAAAAACAAACAGAAAAAAAACAAAACAGAAGGAGCTCACCTCATTCAAAGATGAGCGCTAACTCATCAGAAAGGCAGCATCCCAGGACCCACAGAAGATATTTGATATTAAAAAAAATGCAGGGAACAGGAAAAAGAAAAGGCTCATAAAAAACACTCAACAGAGAAAAGTTAACAATAAAATATCACCAAAAACACAACGAAATAAACACCACAATAAAATAAGAGAACGAAGGGGCAATATAGGAGATGATAAAAGTTTAAAACATTCACTTTTAGAGCTCAGGAAAGGAGCAGCAATTTAAAAAAAAAAAAAAAAAAGGCCACAATAGAAATGAAGGCTAAACTGAGAGCAGCTCAACGAGGAGAAGACACGGTGACTGCACCAGAGCGGACACACAGGTCACCGTGCAGAAAAGCGAGCCGGTAGGAAACGGCCATCACGGGCGTTACAAGAGCACCAAGAGAGTCAGAATGGCAGGTAAAGTCGGTACAACACAAGCGTAATTGGAGAAGAGAATACATGCACGTTTTCTATACGTAAATACTCCCTGTACAGTTATGCACATGCGCGTGCACGCGCGCGCACACACACACACACACGCACACACGCACACACACACACATGCACACATGCACACATACACACACGCGCATGCACGCACACACGCACGCACACACACGTACACGCACGCACGCACGTGCACGTGCATGCACACACACGCACACGTACACACACACGCATGCACATACACGCACATACACACACGCACACACGCACACGCACGCACACACACGTACACGCACGCACGCGCACACACGCACTCACACACAGGCGAGTGCGCACACACGCACACACAGATGCACACACACACACACACACACACACCCCAGAAGCACAGCTGAATGAACTCACTCCAGTGTTACACAAGGAACCGGGAACGCTGCTGGCCGCCATGTACGGCAAGTGGATGGCTGGGGACTGGCCTCGAGCATGTACTTGGCTTCTTAAACACAAAAAATAACAAACAAAACGACCAGCAAAGCTCGCCTCACGCGGGCACCGCTCATCTCCAGCACATCGTTCCGCCCAGCACTGTCCCCAAGCAGGTGTGTCAGCTTGCTTCCAGGTGAGGCGGCGTCTGGGTCACATGGCAGGCTAAGTGCTGGGTGGCCACTGGAGTCCAGGACGCCCCCACCTCACTTCTGCAGCGCCCGCACCCGGTCTGGCTCCACTCAGGTCACACGCGCCCCGCTGGCACGTCCACGGACCACAAGCGCCACCGCCTCCTTCCCGCCCAGACTCCAAGCTCAGGACCGTCACCTACGAGCGCCACTGGGGCTGCTGAGGCCGTGCACTTGGCAGTGGATGAGGAAGCTGGTTTAGCCCCCCATGTACATAGAGGGATGCTCACGGTGAGCGAACAAGGACCTCCGTGTAGCTCAGCTGCCACTCTTTCCCCATTTGATACGTTCACCTCGCTCAGCCGTGGCCGGACACGCAGGGCCCTTGGACGCAGACGCACTGACCTCCCCGCCTCTCCTGCTCTCGCTGCACACTGCGGCACGCTCGCATCCCGAATTCTGTCCTCGGAGCCAGGGCACTTTCTGTCCCCGCTGCCCGACACGCTCTTCCCCGCACCCCCACCACCCTCCGTCCAGCCTTTATTTCTGATCCGGCCCCCGCACAGACAGAAGCAGGGGGCCGGCCAGGACACGACCCAGCCTGCTTCCTCAGGAAAGTTCTGGATTCCGGAGAGCGCGCCCAGGACCACAGAAAGAGCAGTTCCCTGGGCACACGGAGGGGGCAGCCAGCTGCTCCTGAGGGTGCCATCGGGGGCAGGCTGAGCTGAGAGAATTTGTGGGTTCCTTAGTTGGGGAGGGGGTCTCAGCAGCACAGGGAACAAGCTGCCGAATGCTTCCAGCTCCGTTTGCTAATTTATCGATGTTCTTTGAGTTAATGCATTATTATTAGTTTGCATATTTATAGTTTGCCCTCTAGTTATTAACGGTGATATAATGTCAATTGAGAAAACCAAGAAACCTCAGAAATGTTTACATAGCAGCATAATTAAGTCTGAGAGCTGAGTCACTGAGGGATCTTCCTGATTTTCTGGGAGAGGAAAAAAATAGAACTTTTGACTTCACACCCTGCCTGAAGACCCTCCCCAAATCTGGGCCAAGCAGCTGCCCACTGTGCCTCCCTGTGGCTGCCCTCTGGGGTCAGCATTAGTGGACCTATGAAATGCGTAATTGCTGCCTTCCTCAGTCACCTCAGCCCAGACCTTCAAAGTGGTGGCCGCTCTGTGCATGCCTCCGGAGCACTGGGGAGGAGAGGGCTGAGGCAGCAGCACACAGCCCCAATGCAAGCTGCTCCAGAGCCTCGCTCCAATGACAGCCCCCAGGGAACCCTCAAACATACAGGCTGAGGGTGCCCTTCAATACAGAAAGCTCCCTGAACCGCAAGCAACAAAGTTCCCCCAGGACCCCAACATCAATTCTGGGGTCAAAGGCAGCTGACCTCCCACTGAGCCCCTCAGCTCTGTCTCTTCCAGAGGAATTGTCCTTCCAGAGCCCACCGCCCGCCCAGCCCCTTGTCACATCACTACTCCCTCCTCCACCCAGAACTCCACGCTCTGTCAGAGAAAGACTCAGGTTTGTTCCAATGGGCTCACAAAAGGAAACAGGTTGTAAACCAGGGGGGACGTCAACTGATGAAAAGCTAAAAACGTGGTCCGTCCATACAATGGACTGGAGCTGGGTCCGACCATACAATGGACTGGAGCTGGGTCCGTCCATACAATGAACTGGAGCTGGGCCCCTCAGGGAGGGGAGTACTTGACACGCGTTTGCTACGACCTGCAAGAAGCTAGAAAAGAGCTCGCCGCGTGAAAGAGGCCAGACCCGGAAGGCCGCACCGTGGATAGTCCGCAGGTGGGAATGTGCAGAGCGGGCCAAGCCAGAGGGACGGAGGGTGGGTGGGTGGTCACTTAGGGCTGGCAGGGATGAGGGAGCTGCGGTGACTGCTAAGGGCTGGGGTTTCCTTGGGGGATGATTCCATGGTTGCCCAATTCTGTGAGTACACTACACACACCATTGACTTGCACACTGTAAATGGGTGGATTGTATGGTATGTGAATGAAGCCTCAATTTAAAAAACAGTGTTTGGGAGACATTCCTGTCTCTCCTAGAATGGGGCCTGACTCTTAGGTGACAGTTTCCCCTAGGGTAGCCTCCAGCAGGTGCCCAGGTGAAGGGTAACCCCGCAAAACCTTCCCCTCTCACTCTCTGGACGCTGCCCCCCCCCCCCCCCCCCCCCCCCCCCCCCCCCCCCCCCCCCCCCCCCCCCCCCCCCCCCGCCCCC
>PVJL010014403.1:0-11685 GCA_004026885.1 Lyroderma lyra | reverse complement strand
CGGAAAGGGTCTCTGAAATGCAGTTAATGCTGCATTCAGCCTCCATCCAGCCTCCGTCATGGGCACTATGCAAATGCGACTTTTGTCACAACCGGCACTAACTCTAATAACTCCCAAAGTGAAAATGTCCCCATAAAAACCACCATTAACAGTCCCTTATTTTATTGCCAGCTAAGTTTTCTTTACTTGTTGTCAGGACTTTCTCCTCGGTGCTGATTAGCTAACAGGCAGAACGTCCTTTCTTTTCCTTTAGAGAAACCAGGGCGCCAATGGCCAACCTGTCCCCTCCCTCCACCTGCAGTAACCCTGCCTCGGCTGCCACCACCGCCCAGCCCGCTCGGAGCCAGAGGGGCTGATAACCACCTCACCTTCCCCAGGAGGGGCTGAAACGCATCCCCCTCGGTCTGCTGCGTGCACGCCTTGGCCGGCTGGGAATATAAAAATCAGCCTTATTTATAACAGAGGCCTCTGCTCCCAGGTGAGAGCCAGCTTTGTGCCACACTCTCTGTCTCACACACACATGCACTCGGAGGAGGGCACACAAAAGTGCACTCATGTTCACACACGGGCATGCATGCACACACATGCACACGCACGCACGCACATGCACGCGCACGCACGCACGCACGCACGTCATGCGGCTTTCCCAAAGCATCAGACATCACGCGCACGTAAACGGCCCGGCCGGCCCTGGCCAGCTGGCCCCTGCCTCGCTTCCATCTCAGCACCGTGCGCTCAGTAAGAGAGGACTGGCCAGGTGTCCAAGACCAGACCCACCCTCTCTGTGTGATGACACAACCCAGTGTCCACCTGCAGCTCTGCAGTCACTGGAGCAGAGCCTCCAACCCCTTCAAGGCAAGACAGCTCTTTCCCGCAGGCCCAGCCTCGTCCCCCCAGCCCTTCCCGAGGACACGATGACAGAAAACAGCTCCCTGCTTTCAGCCACAGAGGCCCACAGGCCCGCGGCCGACGCGTCTCTGCAGAGAAACCTCCCGGTCCTCCTTCCAGAGAATTCCTGGTGGCATCCTACCGGCAAGACACCCCAACGGCTCCCACCAAGAGACCCCTAGGAGAAGAGAACCCAGCCACCAGAGCAAAACAAGGCCACCAAGTCGTCTTACGAACATGTGGAAAGGAATGAGTGAGCAGTCACCTTCCCATTTTTGGCCATTTGCCTGTGAGGGCAGGAGAGTGAGAAAATGGAGCCTCGTGAGTGTCAAGTACCTGTGGGGACCCCTGGAGCAGCCACTGCCAGGAGGACACACACTCCAACATCCCTCCGACGTCAGAGGGAAGCAGCCATGACCCCCCACACTTTCTACTCAAGCAACAAAGACTCGAGGTCTCAGGTGAAACGTGGGACCGAGGTCCACACGATGGCCCTCCCAGGCTCTGTGGCAGTCCCCCAGGGTGGTGCAGAGGGGCCCCCAGAGCTCCCGGGCAGTCTCGGGCTAAGCTCTGAGAAGCTCAGGGATGAAGCAGACCACGGCAACCTTCGTGAGCTGCCCTTCATCCCCCAGAGGACCCTTTCCCCCACCAAGGCCACAGGGCAGGGGCAGGGGCCAGTCGCTAACTCCTGTCCCCAGAAGGCTCTGCCTGGGATCCAGGCCTCGGGAGGACCCCCCTCCAGTGCCACAGCCCTCCCCCCAGCTGGGAACCGCGGCTCCCCCAAGGGGCCAGGCGTGGGGGAGGGCTGTAGACCCCGCAGGCAGGTGGTGTGCGGCCCGGGCTCCTCCTTGCCCCAACCCTCTCCTCCTGGCAGCTCTGACTCCTTCACTTAGGGCTTTAAAGGTCACGTTCTCGTCAGCGGAAACATTCCGCATGACACTTCTGAGGCGGAGGCTCCTTGCAGAGGCATTTAATCCCAGAACAGGCACCCTCTGAAGAACAGGGTTTATAGGTCACCACTCCGACGGCCTTCTAAATCACGCTGGCTCCTGCTGGGGACGCCAGGCTGGGGGCGGGGCGGGCGAGGTGGCAGCGGCAGGAGGGCCGGGAGGGCCGAGACCAGAGGGGCGGGGCCAGAAGGAGGGGCGGGGATGGAGGGGAGGGGCCTGGCCGGGAGGGGCGGAGGGAGGAGAAGGCAGGGGCCACAGCCCCTCCCCACCGGCTCCTTGGCCTGAGACCTAGCGTGCTCACACCCTGGCCTACCTCCCTGGAAGGACGAGCTGACCTTGACGGTTGAACTGAAGCGGGCTCAGAGGAGGGGTTTGGGAAGGGGCAGGCCTCTCCGCGGGGCACACAGTGGGGGACCCCTGGTACCTATTTGTCTCTGAGCAGAGACCCTGTCTGCCTTGTTCCCACTGCACTTGGGCCCAATGCAGAGCACTCTAAGCATCCTGTATAAAGAACACGAAGGAAGGTGCCTCGGAGAGGCGGGAAGGCCAGCAGGCCAGCAGGCACTGATGCTCTGGCACCCAGACACCCCAGGACACAGCTGGTGCCCAGGGCAGGGCTGGAGGAGGCACGTTCCTGGGACAGCGGGGAGGGCCCCCTGAGTCTGGGGCTGGGATTTGACAGAACAGGGCAAGATGATTCCCATCCCGGAAGACCCTGGGCTCGCTGCTGAGATGCCATGCACAGCCACCCCCTCTCTCCCACCCCTGGAAAAGGGGTCCACCCCGCCCCACCCTGGACCAAGGCAACAACCTGCGACACACTGGGAAAGGCCCGCGCCGTCTGCCATCTCTCCTGGGACAGCCTATGTCATCCAGAGGCTGCAGCGTCCCAGTGCGAGAGACCAGGCCGAATCCTCATGGGCACCCGACTGCCCACACCGCCAAGGTGGGCTGGCCCTGCGCCGCTCGGGTCCTCTGGTGCCTGGGAATGAGCGGGCTTGATCGATACACTCCATCCCTCTACATGTTAAAAACCTAGGCAAGGTCACTGCCAGTGCACGTGCCCCAGGAAGACTCGCCCTCCCTGCGCCCCGTCCTGGGCCCCCCGGCTGGCTGCTGGGAAGCGACGCAACTCCAGAGTGCTGTGTCAAGGACACACGACTGTGAGCCTTGGGCCCTTGGGTCCCTCGGCCCCAGGACCACACGGGGTGACCAGAGCGGGCAGCCGTGGGACTGCCAAGGCCCCGGAAGAGCGGGAACTCACAGCAGCTGGCCCCTTCTGACCTGCCCAGCATCCATTCGCCATCACAGCCTTAACAGCACCCCGATCTTATCTGGTCCTTGCCCCTGTTCACCACACAGTCCTGGCCACCAGGCCAAGGGCGCCGAAGGGGACAGGGGTGACCTGAGAGTTGAAGGCGAGCACATCTCAGCACGGCCCCCCGGTCCTCGCCCCCTGGGCAGCGGGGCCCTCCCAGGAATCCCCCGCGGGGGTCGTTCTGCAGGCACTGACCCTCGCCGAGGGACCCGTTTCACGTAGCCAGAGTCGGTGTCTGTGACTTACAGCAACAACAGAGAAGAAAAACCTTAACTGCATCGCAGCCCAAACGCTTTTCCAAACCTTCCTAAGTTTAGACAGGTTAAAAAAAACCAAAACTGAACTAAGAATCAATTCCAGAGATTCGCTAAGACCCCCGGCGCGGAGCGGGGGCTGTGAGCAGCGGTGCCTGCCCCGGCCTGCCTGGGATTAAGTCCCCGCCCTGCCGCGTGCCGGCTGTGCGACGGGCAGCAGTGACGCCACCGCTCTGGGCCCGTAAAATGGACAGAACGACAGAACCGATCTCACGGTTTGTCGTGGGGACTAACTACGTTCATTTATGTAAAGGGCTCCGGGCAAAGCCTGCCCGTGCGGAGCTCTGGAAGGGCCCGCTGAAGGCAGTCACGTCCAGCCCCTAGCGGGGCGGTCCCCTCAGTCATCCTGTGCTGAGCGCCCCAGGCGCGAGGACGGAGGGCAGAGTGGCGGGGGGCCCTGCCTGCAGAAGTGGCTGTCAGCTGGGCAGAGACCTGTAAACACAGATCGGAAGTCCGATGTGATAAGACTATTCTGGAGGTATCAACAGCCCTGTGGGAGCGGAGACTGAGGGGTGATTAATTTTGCTTCAGGGCTTGGAGGAGTCTTTGCAGAGGAGGTGACATTTGAGCTGGACTTTGAAAGACGAGCTCTCCACAGAACTAAATCTGGACCCAGTGCCAAGAGAGTCAGCCTCAAAAATCAATCCAGCCGCCGGAGTGGGGGTGGGGGGCGGTCAGCTCCAGATGGGCTTCCCACGGGCTCCCTGCCTGGGGGACAGAGGCAGCGCCAGCTGCCCCCGGCGCCCCGGGAGCCCAGACTCTCCCCTGGAGGCCACGCTAGGCCCCTCCTTACACCCCGCTGCCCGTCCCTGCTGACCCGCCGTCCACTCGCCTCCACATAAGAGCTCCCTGTTCCAAACTCCCCCAAATGTGCATTTTCTTCCTCCAAGACCAAAACCAATCACGATCGCTTTTAGATTGCATCCTCCCTTTGTAGGATGCTTTACAGATGTCAAGAGAGAAGAAGTACAGAGTGCCGGTCAAGGGCAGAGCTTAATGTCAGCTCTGTCGCCAGCGACCTGGTGACCTGGGGCTGGTTCTTTAACGTCTCATGCCTCAGCTTCCACATCTGTAACAGGGAGTGACCAGTTTGCCATGGGGACAACATGATCCATGCACATGAAGCTTTTCAGGCACCATCGGGCCAGCAGCAGACACTCCGAGAGTCCCAGTGGGTTCCTCTGTGTGTCCCCCCAGCCCAGGTCCCTGCTCTGGCCACGCTCCCAGCTACTTCGTGATCCAGGCAAGGGGGTCTGCAGAGGGCCAACCTGGATTTGAATCCTGGCTCAGCTATGCGCTGTGTGACTTCAGGCCAGTGCCTTAATGTCCTCTAGGAAGACGGGACCATCTGGACCACCCCACGGACCGCTGAGAGACCCACGAAGACCATGCAGGCCTGCCATGCCAGACACACTCAGTAAACATCGGTTACTTTTATTAACAATACATCCTTCCCTGGCACCTGACTCCTCTGTGCCCTGTCTCCCCAGCAAGGCTGTGACCTTCTGGAAGTCCAGACACATCTCACTGGTCCTGGTGATGCTCACGCTCTGATTGTCCCTCGGGAGCCCTGGACCTGCTCTGAGCAGGTGGCTCCGTCCAGGCGGGGGCTGGAGGAGGGAGCAGTGGCGCCCCTCGGCCTGGGGGGACCCCTCACCCGCCCCAGCCTCCCCCATACGCACATTCGTCTCCCACTGGTGTTCCTTGAACTGCCTGTTCGAGAGGATTCTGGTCACCCTTTCCTCCCCGAGCACGCCGCGCACCAATCTGCGGCTTCCCCTGGATATCTATGTAATGTTTTTCAGCGCAAACCGAACCGAGAGCGAACACGCTTCCAGGACTCTCTGCGAATTGCTGACTATTTCCCAATTGTTGGCAGCAAGGACTCCGCCAAAATACTCAAGGTCAAGAGACCAGCATGGTTCTAGGCAATCTGTACCTCTTAAAACAGTGACAAATATGTTATTTAATTTTAATGAGCTTTCTTGCATCTCAGATCTAATTACAGCATTATCAAGGACTGCTTCGAACTGCAGGTGGCTTCTCATTACGTGTGCGGGGCCCGCCACGAGCATTTTTCGCGAATACTAATAACTGCTTAATTTTACTATCCGCTAAAAATAAGTAAATAAAAACTTTCGGCAACTTGTAAGGCTGGGCTTTATAATGCATCTGTGGAAGGGGGGTGCACAGGCACGCAGCTTAATTAAAAATAATAAATACTGCACGTGGCCGGCCCGGAGGCTGGCGGGTGGGCAAGTCGTGGAGGCGTGGCGGACGCGGGCGGGCGCGGCGAGCGTCGGGGACCTCTTGGAGGCTCTGATTGCATCACATTCAAATTTCCCAATTTGCTTGCAGTTCAGAGAGAATGGTCCCATCAACAGATTTTCTGGGTGACAGACTTCAGTAATAGGCCTAACGCTGGAGGTCCCCGAGGACACACTCCAGAGATCGGTCGTGGGGACAGGTCCAGGGGGATGCGCGCAAATCGTCACCAAAGCTGTCCGAGGGGAGAGGCCGGCTGCGTCCCACCCCACCGCCCCCCGGCCCCCGGCCAGGCTGGGGTGGACAGGGAGCAGGCAGCCCAGGTCGGTCTGAGGCTGTGGGTCCCGGACTGCTGAAAGGCCACACTTACGGGTCCCACCCACGGGTCCCTGACACGTCTGCGGGGCGCTGTGGGGTATTCACGTGTTTTGAAAATTGTTAGCTCAGAACTGACTCTTGTAAGGCTGGCTGCCTGGTTTGCACCCTCGCCAGGGAGGTGGTCTCGGAGGGACAGGTTGTCACTGACGCTTCCGTTCAGGGAGAGGCGGCAGTCTGCGCTACTGTGGGGCACATCCGCCCCTGGGTGCTGTGACACGTGTCCACACCCAGTCTGTGACAGGGAGTCCTGGAAAACGTGGGCAGTCCCCTATACGCACAGGCCAGGCTGTGGGTCCCGCCACGCTTCCTTGACCATCTGAGCAATCCTTCCCCAAGCCTGAGCCCTGCCTGAGCCCAGCTCAGAGGTTACAAAGGTCACACTGGCCTCAGGCCCTGGGCTGCACCTGCTCTGGTGGGGACAATGACGCCCCCCTCACCATGTCCTCGATGTGCTTCTCAGAACCTGCGAGTATGTTATGTTACACGGCAAAAGGGAGTTAACTTGCAGGTACAACCAGGCTGCTCACCAGCTGATCTGGGGATGATCTGGGCGTGCGATGTCATCCCACCAGTCCTTAAGAGTGGACGAGAAAGGGGGACCCAGACAAGAGAGCCAGAGACAGAGGACACAAAGTGGACTCCACCCGCCCCTGCTGGCCTTGGCGATGGAGGAAGGGGCCACAAGCCAAGGAGTGCAGGCGGCCCCCGGAAGCCGCCCTGCAGACACCCTGACTATCCCAGTGAGGCCCGTGTGGCCCTTCTGACCCATCACTAAGATAACAAGCGTGCGCTGTCATGAGCCATGGAGCCTGTGTCGTCTGTTATGGCAGCAGGAGGAAGTGCATCTGCCATGAAAGTGTCGCTGAGTCAGGCCGCCAGCCTTCGGCCGAGTGGGGGGGCGGCAACGCCCTTCGGCACCTACCCGCCTCCGGGCCGCCCAGACCCGGGCCGTACCGGGCCCTCTTCCAGATGGCAAATGGGGGAAGCCGGCCTCCGTCACCCCCACACAGCCACATGGTTTGCGTGTCATTGAGCTTCGGGCTGAGTGGCAGACCCTGCTAGCCCAGCTGGGAAGACTGCAGACACTCCCCTGGGTCCCCACCAAGGCCATGCCTGCCCGGCCACCACTCACCGGCTCCTGACTGCCACCCGGACTCAAGGCAGGAGAGAGACCCTGACGTCAGTTTGTCAGACGGATGCTCTGCCACCACGGTCACCGACGGACAGAGTTAAGGGGCCAGCGCTGCGTCCCGTGTTTTATAAGGGAACTAGTGGTTTATGACAAAGAACCAAGTCCCCTCGCCGCGCGCCCTCCCCGCGCATTACGCCTCGTTATGGCTCACGCAGCCCTGCCACACAGGTACCGTTGCCACCGACAAGTTCATTTAAGAGAATTTATGGCCTAATTGTGCAGCTGTTGCCTTCTGAGTCAGTTTTAAGAGATTGTTACACAAGCAGTGTCATAATTTAGTCATGTTTTCATCTCACAACTATACTGTAATTACTGTTGTTAACAGCGAACGGTAAACAACAGCGTGAGGACCAGCCAAGAGCGTGCTAACGAGGCGTGCAGCGGGCAGGCCCAAGCGCGGCGTGGCCCCGGGGACCCTGGGACGGCCCACCGACGCTCAGGTTGACCGTGAACTTCAAGCACGTGATGTGAACCTGAGCAAGCTCCGGGCGGAGGGGAGGGGTGGAGCATCGCCCACTCCCAAATTCCTTCCAGGGGCGAGGGCACAGGTGGGGCTGCCGGGGCCAGAACTGGGCAGGACCCCTGGATGGCTCTGGACGCGGGGCGTGGGGAGCCCCAAGTAGCATGCCTGGGACAGAGTAGGTGCGCAGGACCCATCTGTTCGGTGGGAAAGATGGGTTGCGGGTCCCAGATGAGGTCCCGCTACAGCCTTCTCCAGCAGAAACTGCTGGGGAGCACTTCTGCAGAGGAGCCGAGGGAACCCCCAGCCGCCGCCCGAGCCCCGCTTCCTCGGAGGCGGGGGGCTCCCTCCCAGCTGTCGCCTAGAAGATGACTGATCTGTGCAGAGACCTGGTGGAGGAAACCTCTAGAGTGATCTGAGCCTGCTCTCCTGGCCACAGGGCAGAAGGGGGTCCGATCCCGGTCCCCGCAGCCAAGCCCCACCCAATCCAAACCGCATCTACCCTGCAGGCAGCAAAGCAGGGAACCAGACAGGGAGCCAGGGGACACAGACATGGGCCAGGCAGGGCCCTTGGGACACACCGGGTCCCACTCCACAGCCTCGAACAGTCATGCCGTCCCAAGTGCCACGACGCCAGCACCGGCACCCTTCATGCTCTTCCTCCCCCGAGTGAGGACATTAAGCAACTCGTCCGGGACCAAAGGCCAGGCCTCCGCCCAGGTCTAACCGGCCTCACAGCCCTGGGTCCATCCCAGGAGCCAGGCCTTTGGGCTCCCGGACCCCACATCTGCCTCTGAAGCAGGGCAGCCCCTGGGGACAGGTGCCTTTGACCCCAGGCCCGCGGAGGAGGGGAGGTGACAAGAGAGGTGGTGAGATGTGTTGTAGGTGTGGTGCCTACCACACCTATCCTGGGGGGCAGGGTGGGGTCCTGCAGGCCTTCAGGCAGCCCCTGGCACTGTCCCCCGACCCCACGCCAGCTCACTGGAAGCCTGCTGATTAGGGCAAGGCCGGTGCCGTTCAGAAGGCGGTGGCTAACGGGGCTGGAAGGCTCATTTCCAGACTGCCGGGCTGCAGAGCAAAGCGGGGGTCCACGGACAGCAGTCGGTACGCACGAGCCCCTCCGATGGGGGGTACAAAGGCCACGAGGCGGAGGGGGATGGAGACAGCCACCTGGAAAGCGGGGGCGCTGAGGAAGGGCAGGTCGATCCCCGGCCGGGGGCCCTGCTCCCCAGCCCCTGCCCCAGGCGAGGAGGGAGGGAGGCGGCCCAGTCCCAGCCCGCCCCGGAGCTCGGAGCTGGGAGACATGCGCCCACTCCCGGGCGTCCAGCGTGCCAGCCCTGCTGCCCGCGCTCTGCTGGGCTTTGGAAGGGCCTCATGCTCCTGGCACCAGGCTGTTCCAGGCCTGCTGTGCGGCCTTGGGCCAGCGACTTAACCTCTCTGAGTCTTTACAGCTAGGGGGTAGAGTTCCCACCCCTGGGCTGCCCTGGGCCCGGTCCGAGCCTGCACAGGACCCCACGATCACGTGCAATTCGGGGGTGCGACAGGTGACTGGAGAGAGCCTTCGGGCCCTTGTGGGACAAGTGGGACAGCGCTCAGGCTGGGGGCGCGCAGAAGAGCGACGGCTACGAGCACAGGTGCACCGGGGCTCCCCCGCCCGCCCCGAGCCGCCTGGGCCGCAGCACCTGGGGGTGGGGTGCCTCCCCACGGCCTGCCAGCTCCCGTCTGCCCACCCAGCACCCCGCACTCCAGCTTAATCGTCGCCCCTTCGGCCTGTGGCCTGCTCGTCACCACCCAGGGCTAACAGAAGAACGCCACCGGCGGGACCGGCTTTCTCGCACGATGACAAAACGGACGAGGACAGAAGCGTGCGGAGCCGACTCCGGAGGCCAGTCAGGGCTGCAGCTGCGTAGGAAGGGCAGGGCCTCCCGCCGCCAGGACCCCGAGGGGGAGCCCGGCCGGGACCCCGACCCTCGCAGGCCGGAGGCTGCGACCCCGACCCCGGAAGCTGGATCATAGCTTCTCGGCCCGCACGCCGGCCCTTTCACGGGGGGTCACGTGCTCTGAGTACCCAAAAGCTCCTTAGAAAAAGGAAAAACCATTGAATGAACATTGTTGTTAAAAGGCGGTAAAGTGCAGCAGCTTCTATACCCTTGGGTTTTTTCCACCTTGTGTGAGAGAGCTCCTCCACCAAAGCAGCCTCTGGGCACGAGGAAGTGACCAGGAGGGAAGACAAGTGGACTCCAAGGTCAGGGAGATGGGACATCGCGGGTGGCACGGGCTTAGGTCTACGCCAGGCCGCCATGAGCCAGGAAGGACTTGTCTCTGGGTGGGACCTGGTGTCCCAGGTATATGGGACTGTGAAGCCACAGCCTCGGGGTGCGATGCGATGGTGACAACGCCCCCCTCCCCCCGGGCTGGGCCCCAGGGAGAGGCCGCAAGCAGGGTTGGGACAGAGGACACTGAGTCAGGCAACACAGACCCCAAAGTGGGAGCCTGGCCGCTCCACGTCCGCCTGGGTTCGCGCAGGCACACGCATAGCGAAGAGAGAGTGCATTCTGCAGTTCCCAGAATCCGCCTCTCTCCCTCTGATTGCATGAAGGGACTCCACGCTGAGTTCCCGAAGCTGGGACAGGGACGCGGAGAGAAAATGATGGGACGGCACAGGACGGTCCCTTAGGCAAACATTAAAAATCACGTTTGCAGAGGAAGTTTACGACCAGGGGAAACACTCCTGGGGTGTTGTGAAAGGAAAAGCTGCCGCCAAAGCTAGGACCCCGATCTCATCACGTGCCTGCATGGACAGGGAAGGGACGGAGGCACCCAGAGCGTGGCGGCGGGACCCGGGGTGTGAGATCTGGGGCCGACCCCCGCTGTCACCTCAATTCTTTCTGTAGTCCCCAAGTTACAAGCGGGATTGACTGCGGTAAAACAAACACGTAGTATTTCTTCCCGAAGAAAACTCCTCATCATCTTATCCCACTTGATGCCAGAAACATCTCAACGGCCCCACGTTACGTTGTCCTCTTCTGTACGACTGTGACACAGACAGAAGGACCAGAGGGAGCAGACAGCACGCTGACAAGGCTGGACCGGTGGCAGCGGGGGTGGGGCTGTGGCGCACGGGGTCAGCAAGGGGCGTGCCGCAGGGGCGGGGCCCCACAGAGGTCATGAAACACTGCACCGCCACGGGCACCTCCACGGGCACAGCACGCCTCACGTCTGCCCAGCCCCCACACTGGGCACGGCACCCTCAGTCACCCTGAACCTCCCCAGGCTGACAGCGGAGGAAGGGGCATTCCCAGGACAGGGGGAGGCTCTGCTCCAACCTTAGCAGGGACACGGCCCAGGGACCGCTCCGGGAGTGCTCTGGTGACCTGAGCCCCACTCAGAAGAAGGAGGGAGAACGTTCCCTCCGGAGCCCCGACCCGCGAACACCAGGAGGAGACTAAGGTCCCCGAGTCCCCACGCTGGGCTGGGCCCTTACAGAGAGCGTCTCTTTGGGTCTTCCCAATAGTCCCGTGAGGTAAAGATGCTTCTTGTAACAGCCATTGTACAGAAGAAAACCAAAATAAAACTGAGACATTTGTTCCTTCTACCAGAACCCACTGCAGTCAGTATGTGCCAGACCCACACAAGGGACTGTCCCTACATATCACATTTAATCCTCACAGACCCCCAGTGAGACCACGAATAGTTCCCAAATTGTAGAGATGAGAAAGCCAAGCCTCAGAGAGGTTAAGTGACTTACGTAAAGGCACACAGTTAGTAAGATATAATGCAAGCATTCAATAATGGATGGATGACGGATAGATGGATGGATGGATGATGGATGGAGGATGGATGGAGGATGGATGGAGGGTGGATGATGGATGGGTGGGTGGATGGAGGGAGGGAGGATGGAGGATGGATGGGTGGGAGGG
>PVJL010014402.1:0-28218 GCA_004026885.1 Lyroderma lyra | reverse complement strand
CTAGCAAAAGTGACAGAGAACTTCAAGTAGCCATTCTAAAGGCTCTGAGAGAAATGAAAACATTTCTCTGGCAGAGCACCATGACTGATTTAAACAACATAAATAAGGAGATGAATGACATAAATCAAAACTCCATGAACAAAAGGAAGAATTTAACAAAGAAATTCAAACCCTAAGGAAGATTGAGATAGAAATATGAGAGATAAACAGGCCAATAAAAGAAGTGAGAAACTAAATACTGCCATAGGAAACACGGCCAACCACATGGAGGAAATAATTATTGATATTGAAAATCAGAACATGGAAACAGCTAAGAAAGTGGAAGGAAGGGAATATAGAAGCAAAATGATTGAAAAAATTCGGCAAGTACTATCTGACTACATGAGACAAAACAACATCAGGATAATAGAAATTGAAGAATGGGTAGAGCATTCTAGAAAGAGCACACTCAAACAAATACTAGAGGCGAACATTCCAAACCTATGGAAAGACCCGGAACCGCAAGTAGAAAAAGAAAACGCGTCCACTGGAAACCTGGACCCTGACAGATCTTCGCCAAGACACATGGTATTAAAGATATCCAAAACTAAAGAGAAAGAGACAATTCTCAAGGCAGCCAGGGAAAAAAGAACTATAACTTTTAGAGGAAAACCCATCAGGATGGCATCCTGTTTCTCAACAGTAATGCAGCAAGCCAGAAGAGGGTGGAATCCAATATACAAAAACTGAAAAGAGAGTAACTTATAGGCAAGAATAATTTATCCAGCAAAATTATTTTTCAGATATGAAGGTGGAATAAACACCTTCTCAGTCACACAGAAGCTGAGAGAATTTGCTAGGACAAGGCCAGCATTCCAAGAAATACTGAAAGAGTCTCTTCGACCTGAAACAAAACATCAGGAAAAATGGAACAAACTTGAGGCAATAGGAATAAAACAAATCAAACAAAGAAATAAGTAATGGTCACAGGAAATCCTCATATATCAATCATCGCTCTAAATGTTAACGGACTGAACTTACCAATAAAAAGACACACAGTGGCAGACTGTATTAAAATCCAGAATCTCTCTATGTGGTATCTCCAAGAAACCCACCTCAGCCATTAGGACAAACACAGACTCACATTGAAAGGATGGGAAACAATACTTCAACCAAATGGTGACCAGAGAAAAGCAGGAGTTGCCATACTTATACCTAATGAAATAAACGTCAGGTTAAAAGGGATAGTAAAAGACAAGGACAGACATTACATAATGATAAAAGGCACAATACAACAACAACAATACATGAGACTAATTAATATATATGCTCCTAACCAGGATGCACCATATTAGACAAAGAAACTATTAACAGATTTGAAAGGAGAATCTGATGAATACACAATCATTGTGGGAGACATAAACACTGCACTAACAGACATGGACAGATCAACCAAACAGAAAATAAATAAGGAAACATCAGCACTGAATGACATATTACAGCAATTGGCCATAATTGATATTGGCAGAATCCTTCATCCATCAAAAGAAGACTATTCCTTCCTTTCTAGTGCACATGGACTACTCTGAAAGATATCCCACATGCTGGGAAACAAAAGTAGCCTCAGCAAATTCAAGATGATTGAAATTATACCATGTATATCCTCAGACAACCATGCTTTCAAATTGGAGATCAACTGTAAAAGGAAAGCAGAAAAAAACACATGAACATGGAGATTAAGAACAGCTCATTTTAAAAGGAATGGATAAAAGAACAATAAAAGATGAGATTAAAAAATATATACAAATTACTGACATTGAAAATACATCATACTGGAATTATTGGGACACAGCGAAAGCAGTGATAAGAGGGAAATTTATACCAATACAGGCCTGTCTAAAGAAACAAGAAAAATTACAAGGAAACAACTTAACATACCATCTTAAAGAACTAGATATAGAAGAGCACACAAATCCCAAAGTCAACAGAAGAAAGGAAATAATAAAAATTAAAGCAGAGCTATACCAATTAGAGAACTGGAGGACTATAGAAAAAATTAATATTACAAAGAGCTTGTTCTTTGAGAAATTCATCAAAATTGACAAGACCTTGTCGAGACTAATCAAAGGATGATAAGAAAGGACACATATATCCAAAATTAGAAATCAAAGGGGAGAAATTACAACAGATATCACAGAAATACATAGGATTATAAGAAATTCTTATGAAGAAGTTTATGCCACTGAATTTAACAACCTAGAAGAAATGGACAAGTTTCTAGAACCTTATAGCTTACCTAGATTGAACCAAGAAGATCTCCATAATCTAAATAGACCAATTCATAGTGAAGAGATTAAAATGACTATCCATAATCTCCCTAAAGGCAAAAGCCATGGATCAGATCGTTTCACCAGTGAGTTTTACCAAGCATTCAAAGAATAATAAACACCTATCCTCCTCAGTGTCCTCCAAAAAATTGAAGAAGAAACACTACTTCCTAATTCTTTCTATGAGGCCAACACTCCTCTGATACCAAAGCCTGGAAAATAAAATAAAAAGATAGAAAACTATAGCCCAATATCTCTGATGAACTAAGATGCATAAATTCTAAACAAACTAATAGCAAACAGAACATAGCGATGCATCAAAAAGATCATACCTCAAGATCAAGTGGTATGCAACCCAGAGCACAAGGATGGTTCAACATACAAAAATCAAACTATGTGATACATCAAATAAACAAAATCAAAGATAAAGGACGTATGACCATTTCCCATTGATGCAGAAAAAGCTTTCAACAAGATACAGCATATATTTATGATCAGAACACAAAATAAAATAGGTTTAGAAGGAAAGCATCTCAACATAATAAAGGCCATATATGACAAGGCCTCGGCTAACAGCATACTCAATGGGGAAAAGCTGAAGCCTATTCCATAAAATCAGGAACAGGACAGGCATGCCCCCTGTCACCAATGTTATTGAATATAGTAATGGAAGTTCTAGCCACAGCAATCGGGCAAGAGAAAGAAATCAAAGGTATCCAAATTTGGAAAGAAGAGGTCATATTGTCACTACTTGCCTTCGACATGATGCCTTATATAAAAAATTCCAAAGATTCCATCAAGAAACTATTGGAGGCAATAAACAAATATAGTAAAGTCGCAGGATAAAAAATAAATGTAAAAAAATCAACCGCATTCCTATATACAAACAACAAATCCAGAGAAAAAGAAAGGAGGGAATCAATTCCCTTTGCTATGAAAACAAAATGAATGAAATACCTGAGGTTTAAGTTAATGAAGAGAGTGTCACACTTGTACACAGAAAAGAATAAGACACTTTTGAAAGAAATTGAAACAGACTTTAAGAGGTGGCAAAATATCCCTTGTTCATCAATGGAAATTTTAACACTGTTAAAATGGACATTCTCCTAAAGCAATCTACATATTTAATGCAATACCCATGAAAATCCCAAAATCATACATTCATGAAATAGATAAAAGAATTAGTAAATTTATATGGAATCATAAATGACAGAGAATTGCGAAAGAAAAACTACATAAACGAATAAGCTGGTGGCATTACATTCCCTGACTTCAATTGATATCACAAAGCATCAAGAATCAAAACAGCTTGGTACTGGAAGAAGAACAGAAATAAAGACCAATGGAATAGAACTGAAAACCCAGAAATAAACCCACACATTTATGGACAAATAATTTTCGATAAAGTTGCAAAAAACATACAATGAGGAAAAGACAGCATCTTTAGTATGTGGTGCTGGGAAAACTGGAATAATATATGCAAAAAATGAACTTGAGCTGTGAACACTGTCCATATACAGAAATTAACTTGAAATGGATTAAAGACCTTCATATCAGACCTGCAACAAAAAACTCCATAGAAGAAAACTTTGGTACTAAATTTATAGACCTAGGACTCCAGGAAGACTTCATGAACCTGAACTCAAAGGCAAGGGATGTAAAAGCAAAAATAAATGAATGGGATTTTATCAAATTAAAAAGCTTCTGCAACAGGCAAAGAAACCATGAACTAGGCAAAGCGACAGCCAACTGAATGGGAGAAAATATTTACAAATAACGCATCAGATAAGAGTCTAATATCTAAAATGTATAAAGAACTAATAAGGCTTAATAACAAAAAAACAAACAACGCAATTATAAACTGGGCAGAAGAACTAAATAGGCACTTCTCCCACGGAGAAGTACAAATGGCCAGCAGACATATGAAAAAAGGCTCAACCTCATTAGCTATCAGCGAAATGCAAATCAAAATCACAAAGAGGTATCACCTCACACCTCTTTGAATGGCTATTATCAACAAGACTAGAAATAACAAGTGTTGGAGAGGATGTGGAGAAAAAGGGACTCTGGTACACTGCTGTTAGGAATGAAAACTAGTATAACCACTGTGAAAGGCAGTGTGGAATTTCCTCAGAAAACTGGGAATGGAGTTCCCATTTGACCCAGCAATCCGTCTCTTGGGGTTCTACCCAGAAAACCTGAAAACCTTTATCCACAAAGACTTATGTTCATTTCAGCACTGTTCACAGTGGACATAACATGGAAACAAGCAAAATGCACTGCGACAGATGAATGGATAAAGAAGCTGTGGTACATATACACAATGGAATATTACTCAGCTATAAGAAAAGATAAAATTGTTTCATTTGCATCAAAATGAATGAACCTGAAGATCATCATACTTAGTGAAATAGGTCAGACGGAATAAACAAAGACGTGTATGATTTCACTCATATGCGGAATATAAAACTGAAAGGAACAAAGAGATAAGAAATGAACAAACAAACAACCAATCCATGGACATATTAAATAGTTCAATGTTTATTTGGGAATGCGTAGGTTAGGGAGGGGAAAAAGTGGAGGGGAAGTGGGAGGACGGAGGGGAAACTAACTACAAGGTGATGGGAAGAGAACTCACACTGATTGGTGAACTTATTATACAATAATTTGACAATGCAGTGTAGAACTCTATGCATGAAACCTTTGTTATCCATGCTAACAGATGTCACCCCAATATGTCTAACAATAAGAATGAATTTTAAAACTTTTCTCCAATGTTTTAGATGTAAAATATCGAACAAGCTTCATATAAGGAAGGCCTGACCAACCTGTGGCCCAGGATGGCTTTGAATGTAGCCCAATACAAATATTTAAAAGGTAACAACTTGTGGATTTTTTGAGTTATATCTTATGAGCTATTGTTAGTAGTAGTGTATTTTACGTGTTACTCAAGAGAAGTCTATTTCCAATGTGTCCCAGGGAAGTCAAAGTGATAGATACCACTCACTAAACAATTGTTCTTTAGTAAAAGTGCTAATTCAAAACACTTGTTTAACTTAACACTTCTACTCAAAGTACTGTTAGTCCTTTGGTTTTTTGTAAATCTTGATGATTCTTTTGCTATTTCTTAGGAAAATACTAAAAGATGACATACTTATTGTATTGAAATTTGATTCTTCACAGTAATAGTGGCAGGTTTTAATTCAATTTGAAAGTTGAAATAAAGTCAGATGTTAAATGAAATCCAGCATAGTGATTGTTTTTATGTGTCCCACATGTTCTCTAGAAGGAATATGAATTTGCGCAGATGACAGTGATTAGACAGCAAAAGAGTTAATAAAAAGAAACTTGAGGGGGCTAGCAGGAACCAAGTTTAGCTGAGCTTAGTTAGCTACAAATAAAAGAACTCATACGGCTACAGCTCTATCTACAGTGAGGCTGATCACAGAAAACGAGCTTGTCTGATCTTGGCTAGCTGCAAGGAAAAGTTTACCGGGGCCCGATTCCACCTGCGATTTTTTACAAGTGACCACATCTTGATATAGAAGAATCTGCCTGTACATTTTCTGTATAAGAAGATCTAACCTAAAGTTCAGGGCAACTGTGTGCCTTGGACCCTGCTACATTAATCTGCCATGCCCATACTTCTCTCTTTGGAATAAAACTTTCCAACTTGGATTTTCAGATCCCTCATGAACTTTTCACATTCTGTCAATAGTCAGGGGCATCCTTTAACCAGAAGAGAAGACATTACATGACTAACTGTTGCTGGTTCCACAAATAAAATATAACCTTTTAATTTTGTTGATGTTCATAAAAATCTCTTCAATGCTTGGAGGTTGGAGGGCAATATGGTGACTGGATAGGAGGTCCCTAAAGTCTCTCTCAGAAAACACAATTGAACGGCCCTTGGATCCAAGAAAGAGGACTCTGAGTGACGAAAAGAGCAGCTGAGAAGTCCATGTATTGCAAGTAAACACCTGAAGGTTGGAGAGAAGGGGGCGAGTCGGAGAGAGGGGAGGAATCAAAGACAGATCGTAACAGGACCCGAACAGGGGTGACCATCCAGGAGCAGTGCAGTGCTTAGGAGGGGGAGAGGACAGGAGGTGACAAGAAGAAAAGCCCTAGCAAAGTGGCAGAACAGTTGGGGTCATTGGGAAGCTGGGCTGGTGAGCTAGCATTTGGAGCGGCGTGTTGGGGACAGAGCTTGGGAGCAAGCCTCTGTAACTTTTGAGTGATAGCAGAGCAGAGCAAGGACTCTGAACTGCAGAGATGACATTGTGGCTCTAGGCTCTCTTGGGAAACACAACGCAGGCACGCACGGCTCCTGCGCAGGACTGGGGTTCCTGGTCGCAGACCGCAGTTCCTGGTTGCGGCCAACTTTGGGGGCTAGCCGGCTGCCAAGCGGACAATGAACGACCCCTGCACTAGGCTGCGTCTTCCATTCCTGCCCGCTGTGAAGCTTGACCTGCTGCTGGCGCTGCTCCTGCGGCTCCTGCATGGGACTACAGTTGCCATACCGCCCGCTGCAGACACACACTGGATCCCTTTCTACCACGGGGTAAAAACAACATCTTCGGTCTTTTGTGCATGGTGCTCGCATGCCCATGGAGTCTAAAATTAGTTTCAGTCCACAGACTCTGCCCCAACACTTCATAGCTGGAGCAGGCCTGGAAAGAAAGGCGGTTTTTATAACATTCGCCCCAGGCAGCAGGAGCAGCCTTGGCCGCATCACCCAGCTTCCCCAGCATAGCGCAGAAGGAGGAGTTGTCCCAGGGTGCCTTTTCTTGGCATCTTACCTTTTCCTACAGCCTCCCCAACCAACAAAATGCAGGAAATGAAGGAACCATGACAGATGCACACTGACTCCAAATGTAGCAGGAGACCAGAAATAAGAAATAGACAAACCCTCTCTCCTAAATCTTGCCCCCCGCAGTGCCAGCTTGGGTCTGCCCTACACCAACACTCCACAAAAGTACCAGTATGGGCTTTCATGCACTACTACTGAACATAACGCACTCATGTCAATGAGGAAGAACCAGCATAGAGGATGAATTCCTTAAAACTAAAATTCCTCCAAAAGATCAGGAAATTTATCAAGACAGCCTCTTAGATCTAGAGTTTCTGGCATAAGTGACAGAGAACTTCAAGTACCCATTCTAAAGGCTCTGAGAGAAATGAAAACATTTCTCTGGCAGAGCACCATGACTGATTTAAACAACATAAATAAGGAGATGAATTACATAAAGCAAAACTCCATGAACAAAAGGAAGAATTTAACAAAGAAATTCAAACCCTAAGGAAGATTGAGATAGAAATGTGAGAGATAAATAGGCCAATAAAAGAAGTGAGAAACTAAATACTGCCATAGGAAACACGGCCAACCACATGGAGGAAATAATTATTGATATTGAAAATCAGAACACGGAAACAGCTAAGAAAGAGGAAGGAAGGGAGTATAGAAGCAAAAAGATTGAAAAAATTTGGCAAGAACTATCTGACTACATGAGACAAAACAACATCAGTATAATAGAAATCGAAGAATGGGTAGAGAATTCTAGAGACAGCACACTCAAACAAATACTAGGTGCGAAATTTCCAAACCTATGGAAAGACTGGAAACCACAAGTAGAAAAAGAAAACATGTCCCCTGGAAACCTGGACCCTGACAGATCTTCGCCAAGACACATGGTACTAAAGATATCCAAAACTAAAGAGAAAGAGACAATTCTCAAGGCAGCCAGGGATAAAAGAACTATAACTTTTAGTGGAAAACCCATCAGGATAGCATCCTGTTTCTCAGCAGAAATGCAGCAAGTCAGAAGAGGGTTGAATCCAATATACAAAAACTGAAAAGAGAGTAACTTATAGCCAAGAATAATTTATCCAGCAAAATTATTTTTCAGATATGAAGGTGGAAAAAACACCTTCTCACACACACAGAAGCTGAGAGAATTTGCCAGGGCAAGGCCAGCACTCCAAGAAATACTGAAAGTGTCTCTTCGACGTGAAACAAAACATCAGGAAAAATGGAACAAAGTTGAGGCAACAGGAATAAAACAAAAATAAAACAAATCAAACAAAGAAATAAGTAATGGTCACAGGAAATCCTCATATATCAATCATCACTCTAAATGTTATCGGACCGAACTCACCAATACAGTGTCAGATTATATTAAAAAACAGAATCTATCTATGTGCTGTCTATAAGAAACCCACCTCAGCCATTAGGACAAACACAAAATCACAGTGAAAGGTGAACAGAGAAAAGCAGGAGTTGCCATACTTATAACTAATGAAATAAACGTCAGTTTAAAGGGATAGTAAAAGACAAGAAAAGACATTACATAATGATAAAAGGCACAATAAAACAACAACAATAATACATGAGACTAATTAATATATACGCTCCTAACCAGGATGCACCAAAATAGACAAAGAAACTATTAACAGATTTGAAAGGAGAATCTGATAAATACACAATCATTGTGGGAGACATAAACACTGCACTAACAGCCATGGACAGATCAATCAAACAGAAAATAAATAAGGAAATATCAGCACTGAATGACACATTACAGCAATTGGCCATAATTGATATTGGCAGGACACTTCATCCAGCAAAAGGAGACTATTCCTTCCTTTCTAGTGCACATGGACTACTCTCAAAGATATCACACATGCTGGGAAACAAAAGTAGCCTCAGCCAATTCAAGATGATTGAAATTATACCATGTGTATCCTCAGACAACCATGCTTTGAAATTGGAGATCAACTATAAAAGGAAAGCAGAAATAAACACATGAACATAGAGAATAAAAACAGCTCATTTTAAAAGGACTGGATAAAATAACAATAAAAGATGAGATTAAAAAATATATACAAATTACTGTCAGTGAAAATACATCATACTGGAATTATTGGGACACAGCGAAAGCAGTGATAAGAGGGAAATTTATATCAATACAGGCCTGTCTAAAGAAACAAGAAAAATCACAAGGAAACAACTTAACATTCCACCTTAAAGAACTAGAAATAGAAGAGCACACAAATCCCAAAGTCAACAGAAGAAAGGAAATAATAAAAATTAAAGCAGAGCTATACCAATTAGAGAACAGGAGGACTGTAGAAAAAATTAATATTACAAAGAGCTGGTTCTTTGAGAAAGTCATCAAAATTGACAAGACCTTTTCGAGACTAATCAAAGGATGAAAAGAAAGGACACATATATCCAAAATTAGAAATCAAAGGGGAGAAATTACAACAGATATCACAGAAATACATAGGATTATAAGAAATTCTTATGAAGAAGTTTATGCCACTGAATTTAACAACCTAAGAAGAAATGGACAACTTTCTAGAACCTTATAGCTTACCTAGATTGAACCAAGAAGATCTCCATAATCTAAATAGACCAGTTCATAGTGAAGAGATTAAAAGGACTATTCATAATATTCCTAAAGGCAAAATCCATGGACAACATCATTTGAACAGTGAGTTTTACCAAGCATTCAAAAAATAATAAACACCTATCCTCCTCAGTGTCCTCCAAAAAATTGAAGAAGAATCACTACTTCCTAATTCTTTCTATGAGGCCAACACTCCTCTAATACCTAAGCCTGGTGAAGAAAATAAAAAGATAGAAAACTATAGTCCAATATCTCTGATGAACTAAGATGCACAAATTCTAAACAAAATAATAGCAAATAGAATATAGCGATGCATCAAAAAGATCATACCTCAAGATCAAGTGGTATTCAACCCAGGAGCACAAGGATGGTTAAACATACAAAAATCAAACTATGTGATACACCAAATAAACAAAATCAAAGATAAAGTACATATGACCATTTCCATTGATGCAGAAAAAGCTTTCAACAAGATACAGCATCCATTTATGATCAAAACACAAAATAAAATAGGTTTAGAAGGAAAGCATCTCAACGTAATAAAGGCCATATATGACAAGGCCTCGGCTAACAGCATACTCAATGGGTAAAAGCTGAAGCCTATTCCTTAAAATCAGGAACAGGACGGGGGCTGCCCATGTCACCACTGTTATTGAATATAGTAATGGAAGTTCTAGCCACAGCAATCAGGCAAGAGAAAGGTATCAAAGGTATCCAAATTTGGAAAGAAAAGGTCAAATTGTACTACTTGCCGATGACATGACGCCTAATATAAAAAATTCCAAAGATTCTACCAAGAAACTATTAGAATCAATAAACGAATATCGTAAAGTCGCAGGATAAAAAATAAATGTAAAAAAATGCAACAGCATTCCTATATACAAACAACAAGTCCACAGAAAAAGAAATGGGGGAATCAATTCCCTTTGCTATCAAAACAAAATGTATGAAATTCATGAGGTTGAAGTTAATTAAGAGAATGTCACACTTATACAGAGAAAAGTATAAGACACTTTTGAAAGAAATTGAAACAGACTTTAAGAGGTGGAAAAATATCCCTCGTTTATTGATGGAAAATTTAACACTGTTAAAATGGACATTCTCCTAAAGCAATCTACATATTTAATGCAATACCCATGAAAATCCGTCAATCATACTTTCTTGAAATAGATAAAAGAATTAGTAAATTTATATGGAAACATAAATGACATAGAATTGACAAAGAAATACTACATAAACAAATAAGGCTGGTGGCATTACATTCCCTGACTTCAATTGATATTACAAAGCATCAAGAGTCAAAACAGCTTGGTACTGGCAGAAGAACAGAAATAAAGACCAATGGAATAGAATTGGAAACCCAGAAATAAACCCACACATTTATGGACAAATAATTTTCAATAAAGGAGCAAAAGACATACAATGAGGAAAAGACAGCCTCTTTATTAGGTGGTGCTGGGAAAACTAGAATGATATATGCAAAAAATGAACTTGAGTTGTGAACTCTCTCCATATACAGAAATTAATTCGAAATGGATTAAAGATCTTCATATCAGAACTGCCACAAAAAACTCTATAGAAGAAAACTTTGGATTTAAACTTACAAACCTAAGACTCCAGGTAGAATTCATCAACCTGACCTCAAAGCAAGGGAAGTAAAGCAAAAACGATTGAATGGTATTTTATCAAACTAAAAAGCTTCTGCACAGGAAAAGAAACCATCAACAAGGCAAAGAGACAGCCAATTGAATGGGAGAAAATATTTGCAAATAACGCATCAGATAAGGGTCTCATATCTGAAATATATAAAGAACCAATAAGGCTAAATAACATAAAAACAAACAACGCAATTATAAACTGGGCAGAAGAACTAAACAGGACTTCTCCCACGGAGAAGTACAAATGGCCAGCAGACAAATGAAAAAATGCTCAACCTCATTAGCTATCAGAGAAATGCAAAACAATATCACAATGACATATCACCTCACACCTGTTAGAATGGCTATTATCAACAAGACTAGAAATAACAAGTGCTGGAGAGGATGTGGAGAAAAAGGTACACCGGTAAGGTGCTGTTGGAATGAAAACTAGTACAACCACTCTGAAAGGCAGTGTGGAGGTTCCGCAGAAAACTGGGAATGGAGTTCCCATTTGACCCAGCAATCCGCCTCCAGGGGGTCTACCCAAAAAACCTGAAAACCTTTGTCCACAAAGACTTATGTCCCACAATGTTCATTGCAGCACTGTTCACAGTAGACATAACTTGGAAACAAACAAAGTGCCGTGCGACAGATGACTGGATAAAGAAGCTGAGGTACATATACACAATGGAATATTACTCAGCTATAAGAAAAGATGAAATAGTATCATTTGCAAAAAAATGAATGAACCTGAAGATCATCATACTTAGTGAAATAGGTCAGACGGAAAAAACAAAGAACTGTATGATTTCACACATACGGAATATAAAACTGAAAGGAAAAAAGAGATAAGAAATGAACAAACAGCCAACTAACACGTGGACATAATCAATAGTTCAATGTTTATTTGGGAATGAGTGGGTTAGGGAGGGGAAAAAGCGGAGGGGGTGTGGGAGGACAGAGGGGAAGTTAATTATATGGTGACGGAAAGAGAACTCACACTGTGTGGTAAACATATTATACAATAACTTGACAATCTACTGTAGAATTGTATGCATGAAACCTATGTTATCCTTGGTAACAGATGTCACCCCATTAAGTATAACAATAAAAATTAGTTTTAAAATTTTTCTCCAATGTTTTACATGTAAAATATCCAATGAGATTCATATAAGGAAAGCCTGACCAACCTGTGGCCCAGGATGGCTTTGAATGTAGCCCAATACAAATACTTAAAAGGTAACAACTTGTGTATTTTGTTGTTGTTGTTGTTATATCTAACGAGCTATTGTTAGTATTAGTGTATTTTATGTGTTACCCAAGAGGATTCTATTTCCAATGTGGCCCAGGGAAGCCAAAGTGATAGATACCACTCACGTAAACGATTGTCCGTTAGTGAAAGGATCATTCAAAGCACTTGTTTAACTTAACACTTCTATTCTCTTCAAAGTTCTGTTAGACCTTTGCTTTTTGGTAAATCTTGATTATTCTTTTGCTTTTTCTTAGGAAATTTCTAAAAGATGACACACTTATTTTATTGAAATTTGATTCTTCACAGTAATAGTGCCAGGTTTTAATTAAATTTGAAAGTTGAAATAAAGTTAGATGTTAAAAGAAACCCAGCATACCGGTTGTTTTTTTGTGTCCCACATGTTCTCCAGAAGGAACTGTGAATTTGGGCAGATGATCATGATTAGACAGCAAAAGAGTTAATACAAACAAACTTGAGGGTGCTAGTAGGAACCAAGTTTAGCTGAGCTTAGTTAACTATAAATAAAAGAACTCATATGGCTACTGCCCTGTCAACAGTGAGCCTGATCTCGGAGAACAAGCTTACCTGAGATTGGCTAGCTGCAAGGAAAAGTTTACTGTGGCCCGATTCTACCTGCGATTTTTTACAGGTGACCACATCTTGATATTGAAGAATCTGCCTGTACATTTTCTGTATAAGAAGAGCTAACACAAAGTTCAGGGCAACTGTGTGCCTTCGACCATCCTACCTTAATCTGCCATGCCCATACTTCTCTCTTTGAATAAAACTTTCCAACTTGGATTTTCAGATCCCTCATGAACTTTTCACATTCTGTCAATAGTCAGTGGCATCCAATAACCAGAAGAGAAGACATTACATGACTAACTGTTGCTGATTCCACAAATTAAATATAACATTTTTATTTTGTTGATGTTCATAAAACTCACTTCAATGCTTGGAGGTTGGAGGTCAAGATGGTGACTGGATTGGAGGTCTCTAAATTCTCTCCCAGAAATCACAATTGAACGGCCCCCAGGATCCAAAAAGAGGACTCTGAGTGACAAATAGATCAGCTGAGAAGTCCATGTATTACAAGTAAACACCTGTAGGTTGGTGAGAAATGGGCGAGTCGGATAGAGGGGAGGGTTCAAAGACAGATCGCAACAGGACCAGATTGCGTGTGACCTTCCAGGAGCAGTCCAGTGCCTGGGAGGGGGAGAGGACAAGAGATGACAAGAGGAAAAGCCCTAGCAAAGTGGCAGAACAGTGGGAGTCATTGGGGAGCCGGGATAGGGAGCTGGCATTTAGAGCGGCGAGTAGGGTAAAGAGCTTGGGAGCCAGCCTCTGTAACATTTGAGTGTTAGCAGGGCAGAGCAATGACTCTGAACTGCAGAGACGACATTGGCTCTAGGCTCTTTTGGGAAACACAACGCAGGCACGCACGGCTCCGGCACAGGCCAAGGGTTCCTGGTCACAGCCCCCAGTTCCTGGTTGCGGCCCACTACGGGGGCTAGCCGGCTTCCAAGCAGACAGCGCAAGACCCCTGCACTAGGCTGCGGCTTCCATTCCTGCCCGCTGTGAAGGCTGACCTGCTGCTGGCGTGCTCCTGTGGCTCCTACATGGGGCTACACTTGTCATACCGCCCGCTGCAAACACAAACGGGCTCCCTTTCTACCGCGGCATCAAAACAACATCTTCAGTCTCGTGTGCATGCCTGCTCACATGCCACTGGCTCCTAAAAATAGTTTCAGTCCACAGACTCTGCCCCAACACTTGGCGACTGGAGCAGGCCTGGAAAGAAAGGCGGTTTTTATATCATTTGGCCCAGCCAGTAGGAGCAGCCTCGACCAACATCACCCAGTTTCCCCAGCATAGGGCAGAAGGAGGAGATGTCCCAGTGTACCTTCTCTTGGCATCTTACCTTTCCTACAGCCTCACCAACCAACAAAATGCAGGAAGTGAAGGGACCATAACAGATGCACACTGACTCCAAATGTAGCAGGAGACCAGAAATAAGAAATAGACAACCCCTCTCTCCCAAAACTTGCCCCCCGCAGTGCCACCTTGAGTCTGCCCTACACCAAGACTCAACAAAAGTACCAATCTGGGCTTTCCTGCACTACTACTGAACATAACGCACTCATGTCAATGAGGAAGACCCAGCATACAGAATGAATTCCTTAAAACTACAACTTCTCAAAAAGATCAGGAAATTTATCAAGACAGCCTATTCTATCTAGGAGTTTCTGGCATAAGTGACAAAGAACTTCAAGTAGCCATTCTAAAGGCTCTGAGAGAAATGAAAACATACTGGTAGAGCACCATGGCTGATTGAAACAACATAAATAAGGAGATGAATGACATAAAGCAAAACTCCATGAACAAAAGGAACAATTTAACAAAGAAATTCAAATCCTAAAGAAGATTGAGATATAAATGTGAGAGACAAATATTACAATGAAAGAAGTGAGAACCTAAATACTGCCATAGGAAACAGGGCCAAACACATGGAGGAAATAATTATTGATAATGAAAATCAAAACATGGAAACAGCTAAGAAAGAGGAAGGGAGGGGATATAGAAGCAAAAGGATTGAAAGAATTCTGCAAGAACTCTCTGACTCCAGGAGACAAAACAACATCAGGATAATAGAAATCGAAGGATTGGTAGAGCATTCTATAGGGAGAACACTCAAACAAATACTAGATGAGAACTTTCCAAACCTATGGAAAGACATGGAACTACAAGTAGAAAAAGAAAACAAGTCCCCTAAAAACAAGGACCCTGACAGATCTTCTCCAAGACACATGGTACTAAAGATATCCAAAACTAAAGAGAAAGAGACAATTCTCAAGGCAGTCAGGGAAAAAAGAACTCTAACTTTTAGAGGAAAACCCATCAGGATGGCATCCTATTTCTCAGCAGAAATGCAGCAAGCCAGAAGAGGGGGGAATCCAACATACAAAAACTTAAAAGAGAGTAACTTATAGCCAAGAATAATTTATCCAGCAAAATTATTTTTCAGATATTAAGGTGCAATAAAGACCTTCTCAGACACACAGAAGCTGTGGGTATTTGCCAGGACAAGGCCAGCACTCCAAGAAATACATAAAGAGTGTCTTCAACCTTAAACAAAACATCAGGAAAAATGGAACAAAGTTGGGGCAACAGGAAAGAAACAAAAATAAAACAAATCAAACAAAGAAATAAGTAATGGTCACAGGAAATCTTCCTGTATCAATCATCATTCTAAATGTTAATGGACCGAACTCACCAATAAAAAGACACACAGTGGCAGACTGTATTAATAAACAGAATCTACTTATTTGATGTCTCCAAGAAACCCACCTCAGCCATTAGGAAAAACACAGACTCAGAGTGAAAGGATGGTAAACAATACTTCAACCAAATGGTGACCAGAGAAAAGCAGGAGTTGCCATACTTATACCTAATGAAATAAACGTCAGGATAAAAGGGATAGTAAAAGACAAGGATGGACATTACATAATGATAAAAGGCACAATACAGCAACAATTATACTTGACACTAATTAATGTATATGCTCCTAACGAGGTTACACCAAAATACACAAAGAAACTACTAAGGGATTTGAAAGGAGAAACTGATGAATACACAATCATTGTGGGAGACATAAACACCGCACCAACAGCCATGGACAGATCAACCAAACAGAAAATAAATAAGGAAACATCAACACTGAAAGAAACATTACAGCAATTGGCCATAATTCACATTGGCAAAACACTTCTTCCAGCAAATGGAGACTATTCCTTCTTTTCTCATGCACATTGAATATTCTCAAAGATATCCCACATGCTGGGACACAAAAGTAGCCTCAGCAAATTCAAGATGATTGAAATTATACCACGTGTATCCTCAGACCACGATGCTTTGAAATTGGAGATCAACTGTAAAAGGAAAGCAGAAAAAAACACACATACGTGGAGATGAGGAACAACTCATTTAAAAAGTACTGGATAAAAGAACAATAAAAGATGAGATTTAAAAATGTATACAAATTACTGACAAAGAAAATACAACATACCAGAATTACTGGGACATAGCGAAAGCAGTGATAAGAGGGAAATTTATGTCAATACAGGCCGGTCTTAAGAAACAAGAAAAATCACAAGGAAACAACTTAACATACCATCTTAAAGAACTAGAAATAGAAAAGCACACAAATCCAAAAATCAGCAGAAGAAAAGAAATCATAAAAATTAAAGCAGAGCTATACCAATTAGAGAACGGGAGGACAATAGAAAAAAGTAATATTACACAGAGCTGGTTCTTTGAGAAAGTCAACAAAATTGACAAAACCTTGGCGAGACTAATCAAAGGATGAAAGGAAAGGACACATATATCCAAAATTAGAAAAGAAAGGGGAGAAATTAATACGGATATCACAGAAATACATAGGATTATAAGAAAATCTTATGAAGAACTTTATGCCACTGAATTTAACAACCTAGAAGAAATGGTCAAGTTTCTAGAACCTTATAGCTTACCTATATTGAACCAAGAAGATCTCCATAATTTAAAAGACCAATTCATAGTGAAGAGATTAAAATGACTATCCATAATCTCCCTAAAGGCAAAAGCCATGGACCAGATTGTTTCACCAGTGAGTTTTACCAAGCATTCAAAGAATTATAAACACCTATCTTCCTCAGACTCCTCCAAAAAATTGAAGAAGAAGCACTACTTCCTAACTCGTTCTATGAGGCCAACATTCCTCTAATACCAAAGCATGGCAAAGACAATAAAAATAAAGAAAACTATAGGCCAGTATCTCTGATGAACAAAGATGCACAAATTCTAAAACAAATGATAGCAAACAGAATCTAGCGATGCATCAAAAAGATCATACCCCAAGATGAAGTGGTATTCATCCCAGGAGCACAAGGATGGTTCAACATACGAAACTCAAACTATGTGATACATCAAATAAACAAAATCAAAGATAAAGGACGTATGACCATTTCCCACTGATGCAGAAAAAGCTTTCAACAAGATAGAGCATCCATTTATGATCAAAACACAAAATAAAATAGGTATAGAAGGAAAGCATCTCAACATCATAAAGGCCATATATGAGAAGGCCTCGGCTAACAGCATACTCAATGTGGAAAAGCTGAGGCCTAATCCTTAAAATCAAGAACAGGACAGGGGATGTCCCCTCTCACCACTGTTATTGAATATAGTAATGGAAGTTCTAGCCACAGCAATCAGGCAAGAGAAAGGAATCAAAGGTATCCAAATTTGGAAAGAAGTGGTCAAATTGTCAATACTTGCCGATGACATGGCGCCTAATATAAATAATTCCAAAGATTCTACCAAGAAATTCTTAGAAGCAATAAACAAATATAATAAAGTCGCAGGATACAAAATAAATGTAAAAAAATCAACAGCATTCATATAGAAAAACAACAAATCCACAGATAAAGAAAGGGGGAATCAATTCCCTTTGCCATCAAAACAAAATGAATGAAATACCTGAGGTTAAGTTAATGAAGAGAGTGTCACATTTATACACAGAAAAGTATAAGACACTTTTGAAAGAAATTGAAACAGACTTTAAGAGGAGGAAAAATATCCCCTGTTCATGGATGGAAAATTTAACACTGTTAAAATGGACATTCTCCTAAAGCAATCTACATATTTAATGCAATACCCATGAAAATCCCACAATCATACTTTCATGAAATAGATAAAAGAATTAGTAATTTTATATGGAAACATAAATGACCTAGAATTGCCAAAGAACTAGTACATAAATGAATAAGGCTGGTGTCATTACATTCCCTCACTTCAATTGATATTACAAAGCATCAACATTCAAAACAGCTTGGTACTGGCAGAAGAACAGAAATGAAGACCAAGAGAATAGAACTGAAAACCCAGAAATAAACCCACACATTTATGGACAAATAATTTTCAATATAGGATCAAAAAATATACAATGAGGAAAGGAAAGCCTCTTTAGTAGGTGGTGCTGGAAAAACTGGAATAATATATGCAAAAAATGAACGTAAGCTGTCAACTCTCTCCATATTCAGAAATGAACTCGAAATGGATTGAAGACCTTCATATCAGACCTGCAGCAAAAAACTGTATAGAAGAAAACTTTGGTACTAAACTTATAGGCCTAGGACTCCAGGAAGACTTCATGAACCTGACCTCAAAGGCAAGGGAAGTAAAAGCAAAAATAAATGAATGGGATTTTATCAAACTGAAAAGCTACTGCACAGGAAAAGGAACCATGAACAAGGCAAAGAGACATCCACATGAATGGGAGAAAATATCTGCAAATAACGCATCAGATAAGGGTCTAATATCTAAAATATATAAAGTACTAATAAGGTTTAATAACATAAAAACAAATAAAGCAATTACAAACTGGGCAGAAGAACTAAATACGCACTTCTCCCACGGAGAAGTACAAATGGCCAGCAGTCTTATGAAAACATGCTCAACCTCATTAGCTATCAGGGAAATGCAAATCAAAATAACAATGAGGTATCACCTCACACCTGTTAGAATGGCTATTATCAACAAGACTAGAAATAACAAGTGCTGGAGAGGATGTGGAGAAAAAGGGGCTCCGGTAAACTGCTGTTGGGAATGAAAACTAGTACAACCACTGTGAACGGCAGTGTGGAGTTTCTTCAGAAAACTGGGAATGGAGTTCCCATTTGACCTAGCAATCCGTCTTCTGGGGGTCTACCAAGAAAACCTGAAAACCTTTGTCCACAAAGACTTATGTCCCCCAATGTTCATTGCAGCACTGTTCACAGTGGACATCACATGGAAACAAACAAAGTGCCCTGCGGCAGATGACTGGATAAAAAAGCTGTGGTACATATACACAATGGAATATTACTCAGCTATAAGAAAAGATGAAATAGTGTCATTTGCAACAAAATGAATGAACCTGAAGATCATCATACTTAGTGAAATAGGTCAGACGGAAAAAAACAAAGAACTGTATGATTTCACTCATATGCGGAATATAAAACTGAAAAAAACAAAGATGTAAGAAATGAACTCTGCCGGGGTCCTGCCTCGGCGTTCCAGAGAACAGTACCTGAAGTGGGGGGCGAGATTTAAGGAAACAAAGAGAGAAGGAGACGAATAGGGTCCGGGAGGACTGGAAGCATTCTTAGCAACCTTCCCCGAGTTTATTTTTTCTCCCCAATATATCCCCACAGCATAGTGCAGCACAGCAGAAACAAATATGCATTATCTTACTCAAGGACAAATCATAAATCATCCCTGACTATCTGCCAGTTAACTTGAAGGTCAGAGTAAACTAGAGGGATCAGTTTCCCAAGGCATTTCTTCCAAGTACCCAGATAGTCTTCTTTCTTTAGAGTTTCCCAAGGAACTGGCCTTATCAACCAGATTCCTCAGTGAGCATTATACAACCTCCAGATTGCAGAAGTAAAACAAGTTTTGCTTCCCTAAAGCCAGCCTGCATGGCTCCCAACAATGAACAAACAAACAAACAACCCATGGACATAATCAATAGTTCAATGTTTATTTGGGAATGAGTGAGTTAGGGAGGGGAAAAAGGGGAGGGGGTGGGTGAGGATGGAGGGGAAGCTAATTATAAGGTGATGGAAAGAGAACACACACTGGGTGTGAACTTATTATACAATAAGTTGACAATGCACTGTAGAATCCTATGCATGAAACCTATGTTATCCTTGCTAACAGATGTCACCGCAATAAGTCTAACAATAAAAATGAATTTTAAAACTTTTCTCCAATGTTTTAGAAATAAAATATCCAACGAGCTTCATGTAAGGCAGGTCTGACCAACCTGTGGCCCAGGATGGCTTTGAATGTAGCCCAATACAAATACTTAAAAGGTAACAAACTGTGTCATTTTTTGTTATATCTTATGAGCTATTGTGAGTACTACTGTATTTTATGTGTTACCCAAGAGAATTCTGTTTGCATTGTGGCCCAGAGAAACCAAAGTGTTAGATACCACCCACGGAAAAGATTTCCTTTAGTGAAACTGATAATTCAAAACACTTGTTTAACTTAACAGTTCTATTCTACTCAAAGTTCTGTTAGTCCTCTGCTTTTTGGTAAATCTTGATGATTCTTTTGCTTTTTCTTAGGAAAATGATAAAGGATGAGACACTTATTTTATTGAAATTTGATTCTTCACAGTAATAGTGGCAGGTTTTAATTCAATTTGAAATTTGAAATAAAGTCAGATGTTAAATGAAATCCAGCATAGTGATTTCTTTATGTGTCCCACAGGCTCTCAAGAAGGAAATGTGAATTCGGGCACATGATAGTGACTAGACAAGAAAAGAGTTAATACAAATAAACTTGAAGGGGCTAGCAGGAACCAGGTTTAGCTGAGATTAATTAGCTACAAATAAAAGAACTCATATGGCTACTGCTGTGTCTACAGTGAGCCTGATCTCAGAAAACGAGCTTACCTGAGCTTGGCTAGCTGTAAGGTAAAGTTAACTGTGGCCTGATTCTACCTGTGATTTTTTACAGGTGATCACATCTTGATATTGAAGAATCTGCCTGTACATTTTCTGTAGAAGAAGAGCTAACCCAAAGTTCAGGGCAAATGTTTGCCATCGACCCTGCTACATTAATCTGACATGACCATATTTGAATAAAACTTTCCAACTTGGATTTTCACATCCCTCATGTACTTTTCACGTTCTGTCAATAGTCAGAGGCATCCAATAACCAGAAGAGAAGGCATTACATGACTAATGGTTGCTGGATCCACAAATTAAATTTAACCTTTTATTTTTGGTGATGTTCATAAAATTCTCTTCAATGCTTGGAGTTTGGAGGGCAAGATGGTGCCTGGATAGGAGGTCCCTAAAGTCTCTCCCAGAAAACACAATTGAAAGGACCCCAGGACCCAAGAAAGAGGACTCTGAGTGATAAAAAGAGCACCTGAGAAGTCCATGTATTGCAAGTAAACACCTGAAGGTTAGAGAGAAGGCGGCAAGTCGGAGAGAGGGGAGACATCAAATACAGATCGTAACATGACCTAAACGGGGGTGACCATCGAGGAGCAGTGCAGTGCATGGGAGGGGGAGAGGAAAAGAGGTGACAAGAGGAAAAGCCCTAGCAAAGTGGCAGAACAGTGGGAGTCATTGGGGAGCTGGGCTGGAGAGCTAGAATATGGAGCGGCGAGTTGGGGACAGAGCTTGGGAGCCAGCCTCTTTAACTTTTGAGTGCTAGAAGGGCAGACCAAGGACTCTGAACTGCACAGACGACATTGTGGCTCTAGGCTCTCTTGGGAAACACAACACAGGCACGCACGGACCCTGCGCAGGCTTGGGGTTCCTGGTCGCAGCTCGCAGTTCCTGGTTGTCGCCCACTGCGGGGGCTAGCCGGCTGCCAAGCGGACAGCGCACTACCCCTGAACTAGGCTGCGGCTGCCTTTCCTGCCCGCTGTGAAGGTTGACCTGCTGCTGGCACTGCTCCTGCAGCTCCTGCATGGGCCTACAGTTGCCATACCGCCCTCGGCAGACACAAACTGGCTCCCTTTCTACCGCGGGGTCAAAACAACATCGTCGGTCTTGTGTGCATGCCTGCTGGCATGACACTGCTTATAAAATTAGTTTCAGTCCACAGACTCTGCCCCAACACTTGGTCGCTGGAGAAGGCCTGGAAAGAAAGGCGGTTTTTATAGCATTTGCACCAGCCAGCAGGACCAGACTTGGCCTGCATCACCCAGCTTCCCCAGGAGAGGGCAGAAGGTGGAGTTGTGCCAGTGTGCCTTTTCTTGGCATCTTACCTTTCCTACAGCCTCCCCAACCAACAAAATGCAGGAAGTGAAGGGACCATGACAGATGCACACTGACTCCAAATGTAGCAGGAGACCAGAAATATGATAGACAATCCCTCTCTCCTAAAACTTGCCCCCCGCAGTGCCACCTTGTGTCTGCCCTACAGCAATACTCCACAAAAGTACCAATGTGAGCTTTCGTCCACTACTACTGAACATAAGACACTCATGTCAATGAGGAAGAAACCAGCATACAGGATGCGTTGCTTAAATCTAAAACTCCTCCAAAAAATCAGGAAATGTATAAAGACAGCCTCTTAGATCTAGAAGTTTCTGGCATAAATGACAGAGAACTTCAAGTAGCGATTCTAAAGGCTCTGAGAGAAATGAAAACAAACTGGTAGAGCACCATGACTGATTTAAACAACATAAATAAGATGAATGACATAAATCAAAACTCCATGAACAAAAGAAAGAATTTAACAAAGAAATTCAAACCCTAAGGAAGATTGAGATAGAAATATGAGAGATAAATAGGACAATATAAGAAGTGAGAAACTAAATACAGCCATAGGAAACAGGACCAACCACATGGAGGAAATAATTATTGATATTGAAAATCAGAACTTGGAAACAGCTAAGAAAGAGTAAGGAAGGGAATATAGAAGCAAAAAGATTGAAAAAATTCTGCAAGAACTATCTGACTCCATGAGACAAAACAACATCAGGATAATAGAAATTGAAGAATGGGTAGTGCATTCTACAGAGATCACATTCAAACAAATACTAGATGAGAACTTTCCAAAACTATGGAAAGACATGGAACCACAAGTAGAAAAAGAAAACACGGCCCCTGGAAACTTGGACCCTGACAGATCTTCTCCAAGACACATGGTACTAAAGATATCCAAAACTAAAGAGAAAGAGAGAATCCTCAAGGCAGCCAGGGAAAAAAGAACTATAACTTTTAGTGGAAAACACATCAGGATGACATACTGTTTCTCAACAGAAATGCAGCAAGCCAGAAGAGGGTGAAATCCAATATACAAAAACTGAAAAGAGAGTAACTGATAGCTAAGAATAATTTATCCAGCAAAATTATTTTTCAGATATGAAGGTGGAATAAAGACATTCTCAGACACACAGAAGCTGAGAGAATTTGCCAGGACAAGGACAGCACTCCAAGTAATACTGAAAGAGTCTCTTTGACATGAAACAAAACATCATGAAAAAGGAACAAAGTTGGGACAACAGGAATAAAACAAAAATAAAACAACTAAAACAAAGAAATAAGTAATTGTCACAGGAAATCCTCGTATATTAATCATCATCCTAAATGTTCACAGACCGAACTCACCAATAAAAAGACACACAGTGCAGACTGTATTAAAAATCAGAATCTATCTATGGGCTGTCTTCAAGAAACACACCTCAGCCATTAAGAAAAACACAGACTCAGAGTGAAAGGATGGGAAATAATACTTCAACCAAATGGTGACCAGAGAAAAGCAGGAGTTGCCATACTTATACCTAATGAAATAAACATCAGGTTAAAAGGGATAGTAAAAGACAAGGACAGACATTACATAATGATAAAAGGCACAATACAGCAACAATTATACTTGACCCTAATTAATATATATGCTCCTAACCAGGATGCACCAAAATAGACAAAGAAACTACTAACAGATTTGAAAGGAGAAACAGATGAATACACAATCGTTGTGGGAGATATAAACACCACACTAACAGCCATGGACAGATCAACCAAACAGAAAATAAATAAGGAAACATCAGCACTGAATGACACATTACAGCAATTGGCCGTAAATGATATTGGCAGGACACTTCATCCAGCAAAAGGAGACTGTTCCTTATTTTTCTAGTGCACATGGAATATTATTAAAGATATCCCACATGCTGGGACACAAAAGGAGCCTGAGCAAATTCAAGATGATTGAAATTATACCATGTGTATCCTCAGACCAACATGCTTTCAAATTGGAGATCAACTGTAACAGGAAAGCAGAAAAAAACACATATATGTGGAGATGAAGAACAGCTCATTTAAAAAGGACTGAAGGAAAGAACAATAAAAGATTACATTTAAACATATATACAAATACTGACAATGAAAATACAACATACCAGAATTATTGGGACACAGCGAAAGAGTGATAAGAGGGAAATTTATATCAATACAGACATGTCTTAAGAAACAAGAAAATTCACAAGGAAACAACTTAACATACCATCTTCAAGAACTACAAATAGAAGAGCACACAAATCCCAAAGTCAGCAGAAGAAAAGAAATAATAAAAATTAAAGCAGAGCTATACCAATTAGAGAACGGCAGGACAATAGAAAAATTAATATTACAAAGAGCTGGTTCTTTGAAAAAGTCAACAAAATTGACAAGTCCTTGGCGAGACTAATCAAAGGATGAAAAGAAAGGACACATATATCCAAAATTAGAAATGAAAGGGGTGAAATTACCACGGATACCACAGAAATACATAGGATTATAAGAAAATCTTATGAAGAACTTTATGCCAGTGAACATAACAATGTAGAAGAAATGGACAAGTTTCTAGAACCTTATAGCTTACCTAGATTGAACTAAGAAGATCTCCATAATCTAAATAGACCAGTTCATAGTGAAGAGATTAAAATAACTATCCATAATCTCCCTAAGGACAAAAGCCATGGACCAGAATGTTTCACCAGTGAGTTTTACCAAGCATTCATAGAATAATAATCACCCATCCTCCTCAGACTCCTCCAAAAAATTGAAGAAGAAGCACTACTTCCTTACTCGTTCTATGAGGTCAACATTCCTCTAATACCAAAGCCTGGCAAAGACAATAAATATAAAAAAACCTATAAGCCAGTATCTCTGATGAACAAAGATGCAAAAATTCTAAACAAAATAATAGCAAACAGAATATAGCGATGCATCAAAAAGATCATACCTCAAGATCAAGTGGTATTCATCCCAGGAGCACAAGAATGGTTCAACATACAAAAATCAATCTATGTGATACACGACATAAACAAAATCAAAGATAAAGGACGTATGACCATTTCCCATTGATGCAGAAAAATCTTTCAACAAGATACATCATCCATTTAAGAACAAAACACAAAATAAAATTGATATGGAAGGAAATCATCTCAACATAATAAAGGCCATATATGACACGGCCTCGGATAACAGCATACTCAATGGGGAAAAGCTGAAGCGTATTCCTTAAAATTCAGGAACAGGACAGGGATGGCCCCTGTCACCACTGTTATTGAATAGAGTAATGGAACTGCTAGCCACAGCAATCGGGCAAGAGAAAGGAATCAAAGGTATCCAAATTTGGAAAGAAGAGATCAAATTGTCCCTATTTGCCGATGACATGACGACTAATATAAAAAGTTACAAAGATTCTACCAGGAAACTATTAGAAGCAATAAACAAATATAATAAAGTCGCAGGATACAAAATAAATGTAAAAAAATCAACAGCATTCCTATATACAAACAACAAATCCACAGAAAAAGAAAGGAGGGAATCAATTCCATTTGCTATCAAAACAAAATGAGTGAAATACCTGAGGTTTAAGTTAATGAAGAGAGTGTAACACTTATACACAGAAAAGTATAAGACACTTTTGAAAGAAATTGAAACAGCATCTCAGAGGTGGAAAAATATCCCCTGTTCATGGATAGGAAAATTTAACGTTGTTAAAATGGACATTCTTTTTAAGCAATCTACATATTTAATGCAATACCCATGAAAATCCCACAATCATACTTTCATGAAATAGATAAAAGAATTAGTATTTTTATATGGAAACATAAATGACCTTGAATTGCCAAAGAAATACTACATAAATAATTAAGGCTGGTGGCATAACAATCTCTGACTTCAATTAAAATTACAAAGCATCAAGAGTCAAAACATCTTGGTATTGGCAGAAGAAGAGAAATATAGAGCAATGGAATAGAACTGAAAACCCAGAAATAATCCCACATATTTATGAACAAATAATTTTCGATAAAGGAGCAAAAAACCTACAATGAGGAAAAGACAGCCTCATTAGTAGGTGGTGCTGGGAAAACTGGAATAATATATGCAAAAAATTAACTTGAGCTGGGAACTATTGCCATATAAAGAAATTAACTCAAAATGGATTAAAAACCTTCATATCAGACCTGCAACAATCAACTGTATAGAAGGAAACATTGGTACTAAACTTATAGACTTAGGACTCCAGGAAGACTTCATGATCCTGAACTCAAAGGCAAGGGAAGTAAAAGCAAAAATAAATGAATGGGATTTTATCAAACTAAAAAGCTTCTGCACAGGAAAAGTAACCATCAACAAGGCAAAGAGACAGCCAACTGAATGGGAGAAAATATTTGCAAATAACGCATCAGATAAGGGTCTAATATCTAAAATATATAAAGAACAAATAAAGCTTAATAACAAAAAAAACAAATTCGCAATTATAAACTGGGCAGAAGAACTAAACAGGCACTTCTCCCATGGAAAAATACAAATGGCCAGCAGACAAATGAAAAAATGCTCAAACTCATTAGCTATCAGGGAAATGCAAATCAATATCACAATGACTTATCACCTCACACCTGTTAGAATGGCTATTATCAACAAGACTAGAAATAACAAGAGTTGGAGAGGATGTGGAGAAAGAGGGACCCCGGTACAGTGCTGTTGGAATGAAAACTAGTACAACCACGGTGGAAGGCAGTGTGGAGATTCCTCAGAAAACTGGGAATGCAGTTCCCATTTGACCCAGCAATCCGTCTTTTGGGGGTCTACCCATAAAACCTGAAAACCTTTGTGCACAAAGACTTAGTTCACCCAATGTTCATTGCTGCACTGTTCACAGTGGACATAACATGGAAACAAACAAAGTGCCCTTCGACAAATGACTGGATAAAGACGCTGTGGTACATATACACAATGGAATATTACTCAGCTCTAAGAAAAGATAAAATAGTGTCATTTGCAAAAAATGGATGAACCTTAAGATCATCATACTTAGTGAAATATTTCAGAAGGAAAAAACAAAGAACTGTATGATTTCACTCATATGCAGAATATAAAACTGAAAGGAACAAAGAAATAAGAAATGAACAAACAAACAAACAACCCATGAACATAATCAATAGTTCAATGTTTATTTGGGAATGAGTGGGTTAGGGAGGGGAAAAAGTGCAGGGGGTGTGGGAGGACGGAGGTGAAGTTAATTATAAGGTTTTGGAAAGAGAACTCACACGGGGTGGTGAACTTATTGTACAATAAGTTGACAATGCACTTTAGAATTGTATGCATGAAACCTATGTTATCCTTGCTAACAGATGTCACCCCAATAAGTCTAACAATAAAAATTAATTTTAAAACTTTTCTCCAATGTTTTAGAAGTAAAATATCCAACGAGCTTCATATAAGGCAGGCCTGACCAACCTGTGGCCCAGGATGGCTTTGAATGTAGCCCAATACAAGTACTTAAAAGGTAACAACTTGTGGGGTTTTTTTTTGTTATATCTTATGAGCTATTGTTAGTATTAGTGTATTCTATGTGTTATCCAAGAAATTCTATTTCCAATGTGGCCCAGGGAAGCCGAAGTGATAGATACCACTCACGCAAACGATTGTCCTTTAGTGAAAGTGATAATTCAAAACACTTGTTTAACTTAACACTTCTATTCTACTCAAAGTTCTGTTAGTCCTTTGCTTTTTGGTAAATCTTGATTATTCTTTTGCTTTTTCTTAGGAAAATTCTAAAAGATG
>PVJL010014401.1:0-28222 GCA_004026885.1 Lyroderma lyra | reverse complement strand
CCTCCACACTGCCTTCCACAGTGGTTGTACCAGTTTGCACTCCCACCAGCAGTGTCTCTCAAAAAAGTGTGTATGAAAAAGATGTCTTCAGAACTCTTTGGGGAGATGATGAATAATATATATACATTAAACCTTTTCCCTGAAAAGATGGCATCAGGAAAGTTTGCTTCTTCACTTGTTATTTAAAGAGATAATATGTTGAAAGTGCTCCTTTTACTTTCTTTTTGGGGAAGTGGTGTTCAAAGAATATTGCTCAAGACCTTCCAGGAAAAAAAATAATTTTGATGTCACCCCAATAAGTCTAACAATAAAAATGAATTAAAAAAAAAAGAAAATTACTTTCAAAAATAATAATAATAATGATTTTGAAAAAGGACATTTTCTTTTCTTCTATGGGAAGAGAAATCATTTAAAGAAATGTGTGCAAACATTTTACTTAAAAAATGGAAAGAGAAGTCACATTAGGTGGTGAACTTATTATACATCAAGTTGACAATGCACTGTAGAATTGTATGCCTGAAACCTATGTAATCCTTGCTAACAGATGTCACCCCAATAAGTTTAACAATAAAAATGAATTAAAAAAATAAAATAAAATAAAATAAAATAAAATGTTTGCATTTAAAAAAAATGTTGTGTAGGTAGGACATTATCATAAGTTTTTTCTTGATAAAAAGTATATAATAAGGATGCTAACAAATGTTTTTCCTGAATATATGAAAATGAAGACTTCAGAAGATGTTGAGCCACCCTACTGAAAGGTGGTGAAAAACCTGAGATGGCACAGAGCCACCCCAATAAACTTCAGCTGGACAATTTGAATGACACACAACCCCTGAATTAGCAGCAATGAAACACCTAAAATGACAGAAAGTCACTACATGAGCAGCAGTAGAACACCTAAGATTACCCAGAGCCATTCTAATGAGTGGCAGTGAGACACCTAAAATGACACAGAGCCACCCAAGCGAGCAGCAGTGAAACATCTAGTACCATGTGAAGATACCCAAAAGAGCATTTTAATATTTTAAACAGCAGAGAGCCATGCTTGAGAGCAGCAGTGAAAAACTCTGGATAACACAAAGCTATTACTGTGAATAAATATAACAATATACCTGAAACAACATTTAGACATCCTAGTGAGATGCAGAGGAACACCTGAAACAATCAGGAGCCAGACAATTGAAAGGCAGTGTGAAACCTGGGATAAAGCTGAGCGAAATAGTAAGTAGCAGTGAGGCACATGTGATGATGAAAAACCACTTCTTTGAACAGTAGTGGGACACATAGGATGATGTAGAACAACCCAAGTAAATAGAAGTAAATCAACTAAGAACACCCCAATGAGGAATAGTGGCATACCTTGGATAATCAGAGCCACATATGTTAGCAACAGTATGACACATAGGATGGTGCAGACCCACCCCAGTGAGCAACTATGGGAAGCCTGGAATAATTCAAATTTACACCTGTGAGCAGCAGTGAAACATATACGACAATGAAGAGCCACCTTAGTAAGCTATATTGGGATACCTGGAATGACACAGCCACCCCAGTGAGCAGCAGTTGAATAAGTGGGATGATGCAAAGCAACCTCATTGAAATGAAATAAGACATCTGGGGAAATGAAAAGCCATACTTATGAGCAGTAGTAAGACAACTGGAACAACACAAAGTCACCACATGAGGGGGCACTGTCATACCTAAGACAATGCAGATTCTCTTCTGTGATTGGCTGTCAGTCACATTAAAAGACAGACAGCCACCCAAGTGAGTAGCAATAGACACTTAATATGATGTGAATCCATCCATGTGAGAAACCTTAAACACCTGGAGTAACAAAAAAGCCAGGCTAGTGAGCAACAGTGATATACCTGAATCAATACCGAGCCACCACAATAGCAGTAGTGAAACACCTGAGATGATGTGGTGCCAACCAGGTGAGAAGTGGTATAGCTCAAATGATGCAGAGACATACCATTAAGTGGAAATAGGACACTTGAGAAAATGCAGGGCCACCCAGAGAATGTCAGTAGGACTCTTGAAATGACACAGAGCAATCTCAGTGAGTAGCAATGTAACACCTGAGACAACATGGAGCTAACCAAGAGTAATAAAAAGGTATCTCTGAAACTACATAAAGCCGCCCCAGTAAGGAGCCTTGGGACACCTGGAAAAATGAAGAGCTACTTTAGTGAGTTACAGTGGAACCCTTGAAATGAAACACTCTACCTCAGTGAGTAGCAGTGAAACACCTAAGATGATTGGGACACATGACATTAAGCTGATTTAGGACACCTAGGACAATGTTGAAACGTTTTAATGAGAGGCAGTGAAATACATTAGATGATGTAGAAACAATCCAGTGAGGTGACAGAGGGCCACCACAGAAAGAGGCATGATATAGTTGGGTGACAAGTATTCACCCAGTAATAGGAAGTAGGAAAGCTGGAAGGAGGCACAGTCACCTCAGTGAGCCGCTATGAAACTCCTAGAATGACAGAAAGAAACCACAGTGAGATGGAGAGGGAAAAATGAGGCCATGCAGAGTGACTTTGTTGAGAGGCACTGGGTGAATAAAATGAAACAAAGCCACCCCAGTGAGTGGCACTAAAACAATTAGGACAATGCAAATAAACTCCAGGGTAAAGCAGTGGTATACCTGGAACAAAACACATGTACTCAAGAAAGCAGCAGTGAAGCACCTGAAAAAAACACAGAGCCCCTGCTGTGAAAGACATAGAGAAACATGGAATAAAACTGAACCACTAAAGTAAGCATCAGGGGACACTTGAAATGACTTATAGACAAACCATTGAGTAGCAGTAGGAAACAAGGCATAATGCAGAACCACTCTAGTGAGTGGCAGTGGAATGCCTAAGACAATGCTGAGGAACCCTGGTGATCAGCAGGCAAACAAATGGAATGACACAGAGCCACCCCAGTTAGCAGCAGTGTGTCTCTTCTGACACAACGCCACCTGTGTGAATGGCAGTGGAACACCTGAGATGACTCTGAGTGACCTCGAGAATGTAAGTGAAACACATAAAACAATGTGAAGCCACTTTAGTGAGAAATAATACAAAATCTGAAATGACCCAGATCACCTAAATAAGTGGCTATGAAACACCTGAGACAAAGTGAACCCAACCCAGTTAGCAGCAATATCACACCTGAGACAAAACTGAGCCATTTTAATTAATGGTTGTTGGACACCTGGGACAATGCAGAGCTACCCAAGTAAGTGACAGAAGTGTACCTTAAAAGACACAGAACCACCCCAATGAGTAGAGTAGGAGACCTAAAATTACTCAGGTCCACCAAAGTGAGCAACAGTATTACATCTGGGACAACACAGAGACATCCTGGTGAGTGGCAGTTGAACACCTAAGGCAAGGCAAAGAAAACCTGATGATGGGAAGTCAGACATCTAGAATGACACAATATCATCACAATAAAAGGTAATGGGTCACTAAATATGAAGCCAGACAACTTTTGTGAGTGTCCGGATAAACCCAGGTTGATGCAGAGTCACCTCATGTGCAGGATTGAAACACCAGAGATGATGCAAAGCCACTTCAGTGAGTATTAATGGAAAATCTACTACAATCCAGAACCAAACTAGTGAATGGCAGTGAGACAACTAAAATGAAACACAATTCTGTTAGCAGCAGTAAAACAAATGGAATGACACAGAGCTATGCTAGTAAGCAGCAGTGGGATAAAAGATTACACAGAGCCACCCAAGTGAATGACAGTGGTATACCTAAAATGACACAGAGCCACCCCAATTAGTAAAAGCAAAACACCTCAAATGGCACAGGACCACCACATTGAGGAGCAGTGAAACTGCTGAGATGATGCAAAACCACCCCAGTGAGAGGCAGTGAGACACCTGAAAAAATGTGGAGCCACATGTTAGCAGCTTTAAAAACTCTGAGAAGATGTGGAGCCACCTCAGTGAGTGGTAGTGTTACACCTGCAAAGAAGCATAGCCACCCTAGTGAGCTCAGTGGTGTATTTGGCAAAAAAAAAAAAAAATGTACCTAAGATAGTAAAAGTAGGAGATCTGGGAAAACATAAGAAAACTGATACGAGTATCAGCAGGATACAGCAGAAGACACAGAACCTTTCTGGTGAGCTTCATTTGAACCAATGACATGACATATAGCTACACTTGTGACATCACTGGGAACCTCAAAAGATGCAAAGTCACTATGTATGGCAATAGAGTACAAAGCCACTAAATGAGTGGTAGTAAGACACTTAGGACTACAAGGTGTCAGCTCAGTGAGCTCCAGTGAAACACATGAGACTAGGCAGATTCCCATACCTAGTGAAAACATGTGAGGCAACTGAGATGATACTAGGCCACAAAAGTGAGTCACAGTGGAATTCCTGGCATAACTGGAGTCATCCAAGTGAGCAACAGTAAAACATCTGAGATGAGTGAGCAGAAATGACAAAGGTGGAATGACAGAGAGCTGACAAAGACATCAGCATGGGACACCTGGTTGAAGAGGAATTTACCATAAGAATCAGCAGTGGGACACCTGAGAGGAGGCACAGCTACCTCAGTGAGTATTGGTGAGGTACTTGAAATAACACAGAACCACCAGAGTGATATTTAAATGGACACTTGCGACCACTCGGGGTGAACCTCGTGAGTGACTCTGGGAAGCAAAAATGAAATTAATGCACCTCACTGAGTAATAAGCAGTAGGGCAACAAGAACAATGCAAATTCACGTAAGGGAGTGGCAGTGGTTTACATAAAATGACCCACAAATACCTCACAGAGCAGTGTTGAAATACCTGAAAAAAACCCAAAGCCAACTCAGTGAATGGCAGAAAGGCAAATGAAAAGACACTGAGTCACTATAGTTAGCTGGAGTGGGACACCTGAAATAATGCAGAGACACTTTAGTGAGCAGCAGTACGGTACTTGGGATGACAAAAAGCCACTTTATAAGTGGCAGTGAGACACGTAAAATGACCCAGATTCACCCAAGTTAGTGGCATTTGAACACTTAAGACAATGAAGAAAAACTCTAATGATTGGCAGTAAAAGAACTAGAGTGAAACAGAATGACCCTATTTAGTGGCAATGAGTCACTAGGAATGAGAAACTACCACCCATGTAGGTAACAGTGAAACAGCTGAAACAACATGGAGCAACCAATGTGAGCAGCAATTGGACATCTGGAACAAACAGCCATCCAAGTAAGCAGAGTTAAATGCCTTGAGTGACAAGAAGTGCACCTAGGCATAAGTGAAACATTAGAGATGATACAAAGCAACCACAATGAGAGCCTGTAAGACACCTGGGTCAACATAAAGCCACCCAAATGAGCCATAGTGTGACATGGGGTACCACACTGACCCACATAAGTTAGTGGCAGTGAGATTCCTGAAATTACACAGTGCTCCCCCAATGGGCAGAAGTGGGATACCTGGGATGATATGAAGCAACCCCAGTGAGTAGCAGTGAGTCACATAAAATGACACAAAGCCACCAATGCAAGTAGCAATATGACAGTTCAGACAACATGAAGTTACCCAAGTGAATGACAATGTGACACCTGAAATGACATGAGCCACTTCTGTGAGCAGCATTTGGACACCTGAGGTCACCTTCAATAAGTGGCAGTGAGGTACATCGAATGACATGGAGCCACACCAGAGAGTGTTGTAAGACACCTGAGATGACAAAAGGCAACACCAACTAGTGAAAGTGAAACAATAATAGTAACTCAGAGCAACCCAGAAAGTAGCAGTAGCATGCTTGAAATTACAGGGAGCCACCAGAGAGAGGGGCAGTTCAACACCTGAGATATAACAGCACCATCTGAGTGGCAATAAGACATCTGTGAAGTTGCAATGCCACTTGATTATGCATAAAATAGACGCATGAAATGACACAAAGACAAAGCAGTTAGCAGCAGTAGGAGCTGTGAAATGATGTAGGTCACCTTAATGAGCAGTACAGGGACAGTGAAAACAATGCTAAGTTCTCCCATTGAGCAGCATTTATACACCTGGGATGATGCAGAGCAACCAGGTGTGCAGAAATGGAACAACTGAGACATCACAAAGTGACCACAAAGTGACATGAAGCCACCCCAATGAGGTGTAATGAGATATCTAGGATGAGCAGAGCCACCTCAGGAGGCAGCAATGAAACACCTGAGAAGATGAAGAGCATCTCTGGTGATTTGTAATTGGACACCTGGAACTATACAGAACCACCCAAGTGAGCAGCAGTGGGACACTTGGTAAGACACAAAACCACCACTGTGAGCAACTTTGAAACACCTAGTGAACAAGAAGGCAGCCCATTGAGTGGCAGTGTTTTAACTGAATTGACAGAGCTACTAGAGTAGCAGCTGGAAAATCCAGGATGATATGGAGCTGTGCAAGTGAAAAGAAGTGGTATACCTGAAATGATGCACAGCCACATCATTAAGCAAAAGTGGCACAAGTAGAACACAGTGGGTTACAGCAGAATTTCTGAAATAACAGAGCCACCTCAGTGAGCAGCAATGGTACATCTGGGATGATGCAAATCCTCCCCAATAAAAAATATAGTATACCTGCAATAACACAGAGCCACCTCATTAGGAGGCAGTGGAATACCTGAGACAATGCAGAGCTACTCCTGTGAGTGATTCCGGGACCCCTGATATGACACAGACTCACCTCAGTTAGTACAAGCAAAACACCTAAGACAATGGAAACCCACAAAATTGAGCATATGTGAGACACCTGAAATGATACTGAGTCATTTTAGTGAGCCGCAGTGAGAAACAAGTGACACCCCAATAAACAATATGGGCCACCCCAATGAGCAGCAGTGGGACACGTGAAATGACAAAAATCTACCACAAATACTAGCATAGGTCATTTGGAAACATAGGGATCCACTCCAAAAATCAGCACTGGAACACCTGGGAAGAAGCACAGTCACCTCAGTGAGCATCTGTGGGATACTTGGAATGGCACAGAGTCATGGTGAGCAGTGTAAAGACACCTGAGAAAACATGGGTGACAAAAGTTAGTGGCACTGGGAAACTAAAATAAAACAGAGCAATCACCACGAGCAGCACTGAAACAATTGGGACCACGTAAATCTACCCCAGGAAGAAACAGTGGTATACTTGAAATGACACACCTACCCCAGGAAATGGTAGTAAAACACCTAGAATAGCACAGAGCTACCCTAATAAATGTCAGAGATAAACACAGAATTACAGTGTGCAACTCTGGTAAGTGTGTGAGAAACCTGAAATGATAGAGACACTCCAATGAGCAGCAGTAAGATGCCTGGGATGAAATAGAGCTACCCTAGGGAGAAGCAATGAAAACCATGAGAGAACACAAAGCCCCCCGGTGATCAGCAGTCTAACATTTGAAACTACACACTGGAATCCCAACTGGTTAGACATGAAATCATCCTTGTGAGCACCAGTGAAACATCTGAAAAGATGAAAAGTGACCCCATGAAACACAATGCAACACTTGATATGATACAAAATTACTTCAGTGACTGGTAGTGAGACACCAGGAGTGGTTCAAAACCACCTTAATAAGTGACAGTGAGACATCTGACATGAAGTAAACCAACCAACTTAGTGACAGTAACACACTTGACATGATATGGATCCATATCAGTAAGTAGCAGTGGGACACGTGGAACAATTCAGAGACATTCCATTTAGTGACAGTGAGGCCCCTGAAATAAAACATGCCACTTTATTGAATAGCAATGGAACACCTAAGATGATGGGAACACATGCTAGTAAGCAGATGTGTGACACCTAGGACAATGCTAAGACATTTTAGTGAGCAACAGAAAGACACATTTGATGACATAAGGCCAACCCAGTAATAGTGGAACAAATAATACAACAGAGAGCCACCACAAAAAGAGGCATAGGAACACCTTAAATGATAGGAATTCACCTTAGTAATAGGAAGTAGGACACCTGAAAGGAGGCACAGTGAGCATCTTTGAGATCCTGGAATGACACAGAGAAACCACAGGGAGCAGCAGAAAATGCATGCAAAGATGTGGACTGACCCAATTGAGTGGCACTGAAACAATAAAATGAAACAGAGTCACCCCAGTGAATGGCATTAAAACAATTGGAATAATGTAAATCAACTCTAGGGTGAAGCAGTGGTATACTTGGAACAAAACACATGTAACCAAGGAAGCAGCAGTGAAACACCTAAACTAAAACATAGCCTCTACTGTGAGGAGCAGAGAGAAATAAGTAATAAAATTGAACCCCTCAAGTAAGCATCAATGGTACATCAGAAATGACTCAGAGACACACCATTGAGTAGCAGTAGGAAACCAGGGATGATGCAGAGCTACCCTAGTGAGTGGCAGTGGAACACCTAAAACAATGCAGAGCAACCCTGGTGATTGGCAGTAAAAAACTGGAAATGTTATAGAGCCACCCTAGTGAGCAGCAATGAGTCCCTAATGTGTCACAAAGTCACCTTTGTGAGAGACAGTAGAACTCCAGGGATGATGCTGAGTGACTTCATAAGCTGCAGTGAAACACATAAAAGGTTATGGAGCCAATTTAGTGAGCAATAGTAAAACATCTGAAAGAACTGAGCAACTTAAATGAGTGGCAGTAAGACACCTGAGATAACACAAACCCAAACCAGTTACCAGAAATGAAATCTGAAAAGACAGCCATTTCAGTTAATGGTACTGGGACACCTGTGAAAATGTGGAGCCACCCAAGTGAATGGCAGTAGTTATAACTTAAAAGACACAGAGCCACCCCAATGAGTTAAAGTAGAAGACCAGAAATGACTCAGTGCTGCTGCAGTGACTAGCAGTGACACAGCTGTGACAATGCAAAGCAACCACTTTGAGTGGCATTGAGACACCTGGGATGACACTGAGCCAGCTCACTGAGTGGCAATGAAACACCTTAAATGTCAAGAAGCTACCTCAGTGTATGGCAGTGGGACATCTGCGATAAAGCAGGACCATCCAAATTAGTGGCAGTGTGACATCTAAGACAATGTGATACCCCCACAGTGAGCAGCAGTGGGGCAATTGTGATGATACAAATTCACTCCAGTGAGCTCAGTTGTGTCCCTGGAATGATGGAAACCTATCCCAGGGATAAAAAGTAGTAGACCTGGCACAACAATGAGCCATCCCAGTAAGCAGATGTGAAACATCTGGAACAAGCGAGACTAACAAGCGAGTTAAAGTGGGACACTTTGAAACACAAAGAGCCACCTCAGATAATAGCAGTGGAATGCTTGGGATGACACATCCACACGCAAGTTTGCAGATGTAAAACACTTGAAATAAGTGGCAGTGGAACAAATGAGATGAGGTATAGCCACCCCAGTCAGCAGTAGTGAGAAATCTTTTTTTATAATTATATTTTATTTTATTTTATTTTATTTTATTTTATTTTATTTTATTTTATTTTATTTTATTTTGAGTTCTCTTTCCATGGAAAGAGAAGTCTTTAATGACATAGGGCCACCCCAATGAGCAACAGGGAAACAGGTAGAACAAGAGTGTGCCACCCTACGAAGCAGCATGGGACACGTATGAAGACAGAAAATAACTTCATGGATTGTCAGTGAGACACCTGCTACAGGGCACAGCCACCTCAATGATCATTGGTGGGACACCTGAAATGACACAAAGTCACAACATTGTGCAAAAGAGAAACACCTGAGACCATGCATATCAATCCTCAGGGGGTGGCATTTGACATTGAATGAAATGAAGCCATCCCAGTAAGCAGAAGTAAAAAAAAATTGAGATGATGTTAACCCTTCACAAAGGGTTGGGATACCTGGAATAAAAAAAATAAAAATAAATAAAAAAAAAAAAACACCTACCACTGAGAGTGGTAGTGAAAACACCAGGGACATGTAGCCATCCCTGAAAGTAAAAGAGAGACACATGAAATGACACTGAGCAACTCTAGTAAGTGGCAGTGGGACACCTGAAATGACTCAGAGACACTCCAGTGAGCAGCAGAAAGAACCTAAAACAATGCAGAAACGCCCCGAGGGTGGCAGCTGAACACCTAAGCCAATGCAAAGCAAACTTGGTGATTGGAAGTCGAACAACTAGAATGACACAAAACTATCACAGTGAGAAGCAATGTGTCACTTAATATGATGCCAAACAATATTTGTGAATGGCAGTGCTACACCTGAGATGACAAGGTGTCACCCCATGTGCAGCAGTTAATACAAGACATGATGCAAAGCCACTTCAGTGAGTATTAATGGGACACCTGGGATAACCCAGAACCACATTAGTGTACTGCAGTGGACACCTGAGATGACCCAGACCCAATTTTGTAAGCAGCATTAAGATACCTAAGATGACACAGAGCCATTTCAGTAACCAGCTGTGAGACAATAAGTGAGTGGCAGTGGTATACCTGAAATTACACAGAGCCACCCCAGTGAGTAACAGTTGGACACCAAAAATGACACAGGACCACCATAGTGAACAGCAGTGCAACAGCTGAGATGACATAATGCCACCCCAGTGAGTGGCAGTGAGGCACCTTAGACAACACCGAACCAGAAATATGAGAGGCTGTGGGACAAATTTAATGTAACAAAGTGACCCCAGTAAGTGGCAGCTCAGCACCTGGGACAATGTGGACCCACCCCAGTGAAAGACAGTGTAACACATGGGAAAATGAGGTGTTACCCCAGTGAGTGGCAGTGGGACACCTACGAAGTATGTAGCCACCTTAGTGAGCTCAGTGGTGTATCTGGCAAAAAAAAAATGCAACTTTATGTAGCAGAAGTGGGACATCTGGGATGATGCAGAAACACCTCTACTAGTGGTAATAGCACACCAGATGACACACAGGCTCTCTGGTGAGTTCTTTTTGGACAAATAGAATGATATTTAGCAACATATGTGAGCATCAGTGAAAACCTGAGATGATGTAAAGCCAGCCTGTGAATGGCAGTGAAACATCTGTGTGACACAAAAGCACCAAAGTAAGTGGTAGTGAGACACCTGGAACAACAGGGAGCCACACCAGTGAGCACCAGTGGGACACATGAAACAATATGGAGCCCCTTTCCCCAGTGAACAGATGTAAGAAAACTGAGATTACCCTGAGACACAAATATGAGAGGCAGTGGAAAACCTGGCAAGACACAAAGCCACTCCAGTGAGCAGCAGTGAGCCAGCTGAGATGATGTGGACCCACCCTAGTAAGCAAAAATGAGACTAAAGGAATGACTAAGAGCCGATGCGGAAATTGGCATGGGACACCTGGTATGACATGTATCAAGCTTAATAATTAGCAGTGGAACACTTGGCAAAGATATCTCAGTGAGTGTCAGTGGGATACCTTAAACGACAAAGAGCTACCACAGTGAGAAGCAATTGGGCACTTGAAACCACACAGAGTGACCCTAATGAGTGGCACAAGAAAATGAAAATAACAATGAATCCACCTCAGTGAGCAGCAGTGGGACAATGAGGACAATGCAAATTCACATCAGGGAACAGCAGTGGTACACATGGAACGACCCATACATACATTTCAGTGTGGTGTTGAAATACCGGAAACAACATGAAGCAATCTCAGTGAGTGACAGAGAGACAATGAAAAGATACTGAGCCACTCTAGTAAGCAGCACTGGGATACCTGATATAACTCAGAGACACTCTAATGAGTGGCAGTAGAACACCTGGCATAACACAAAGCCACATAATAAGTGGCAACGGGACATGTAAGATGACTCAGATCTACCCTAGTGAGTGGCAATTGAACACCTAAAGCAATGCAAAGCAGTCCAGTGAATGGCAGTCAAACTACTGGAACACAGACACACCTTACTTAGCGGCATTGGGTCACTAAGAATGATGCAGAAGTGCTGCCAAGAACAGCAGTGAAACAGGATGACGTGGGATGAAACTCAACAACTATAATTGAGTAGCAGTTGGACATCCGGGATGATGCAGAGGCACCCAAGTAAGAGGCAGTTAAAAGTCTTGAGTGACACAAAGGTACCCATGTGAACAGCAGCAGGACATCTGAGATGATACAAAGCAACCAAAGTGAGAGGCTGTAAAACACCTGGGACAACATAAAGCCACCCAAGTAAGCCATAGTGTTACACTGTGTACCACAGAGGACTACCACAGTTACGAACATTGAGACTCCTGCAATGTCACAGAGCCACCCCAGTGAGCAGAAGTGAAACATCTTGGTCGACATGACACCACTGCAGTGAGTGGAAGTGGGTCACATGAGATGACACTAAGCTGCCAATGTAAGAAGCAGTGTGACAGCTTAATCCATGCAAAACCACCAAAGTGAAAGACAATGTGATACCTCAGACCACATGAAGCCACTTCTGTGTGCAGCAGTCAGAAACCTGGGGTGACCTTAAGCCACCCCAGTGAGAGGCATTGAAATACATGGGATGGCACCGAGTCACACCGTGGAGTGGTTGTACAACAACTGAGATGACAGAAAACAAGACCATTAGTGAAAGTGAAAGACCAGTGGTGACTTGGAGCAAACCAAAAAGTGAGAGTAGGACTCCTGAAATATCAAGGAGTCACAGAAGAGAGAAGCAGTTGGACATCTTAGGCAAAACAAGGCCACCTCGGTGAGCAGCAATGAAACATCTGTGAAGTTGGGATGTCACCCCATTAAGGGTAAAATGAACACATGAAATGACAAAAAGACACCGCAGTTTACAGCAATGGGACATCTGAAATTATGTGGCACCACCTTAGTGAGCAGTGGTGGGAAACTAGAAATGATACTGAGTCCTCTGATTGAGCAGCATTTGTACAAATGGGATAATACAAAGCCACCATGTGAGAAAAGTGGGACAACAGAGACATCGCAACAAGACCACAGTGAACGGCAGTAGGACACTTAAAATGGCACCAAGCCACTCAAATGATCAGTGGTGAGAAACAAATAATGACACTGAGCCACACCAGTGGGACAACTTGACGACACAGCCACTGAATGAGTTGCAGTAGAACATCTAGAATGACAAAAAGTCACTCAATGAGTGGCAGTGAGACACCTAAAATGGCATGCAGCCACCTAAATGAGCAGCAGTGAGATATCTAGGATGATGGAAAGCTACCCAAGAAAGCGGCCTTGGGACATCTGTGACCACAAGAAGCCATACCTGTCAGTGGCAGTGAGAAACACTGGATGACACAAAACCATTACAGTGAATGGCAATAGGACACTTGAAATCACACCAAGCCTTTCCAGCGATGTGCAAGAGAACACCTGAAATAACACAGAGCCAGCCAATCCAGTGTCACTGTGAAACCTAAAACTAAATTGAGCCACCCCAGTGAGCAGCAGTGAGAAACATGTGATGATGCAGAACCACTTAAGTGAGCAGATGTGGAATACATATGACGATGAAGAACAACAAAAATAAACAAAAGTGGGACAACTGGGATTACCACAGTGAGCAGCAGTAGCATACATTGAATGACCAGAGCCACACATGTTAGCAGCAGTGAGACACATGGAATGACATGGATCCACACCAGTGACCCAATATTTGAAACCCAGGATGACACAGTTTCCCCAGTGAGAAGCAGTGGTACAAATGGAATGATGCAGAGTCAAGCCAGTGAGCAACAGTGAAACAACTGGAATGACGTGTAGCCATCTCACTGAGGTACAGTGGGAAATCTGGGACAATGTAGAGCCACCCCAGGTGGCGGAATTATACATTTGAGAAGACTTCCCAGTCATTAGTACTCAGGCACCTGGAATGAAAGCCACCTCAGTGAGAAGCATTGGGACACTCGATACGATGTGAAGCCACTACTGTGAGCAACATTGAAACACCTGGAAAGACAAAAAGCCAGCCCAATGAGTGACAGTGGTATACCTGATCTTATACAGAGCTACATCAGTAGTTGCAGTGAAACACCTGAGATGATGCAGAGCCACCAAAGTATAAGGAAGTGGTATACCTGAAATGACACACAACCACATCAGAAAGCAAAAGTGAAACAACTGGGACAATGCAGAACCACCCCAGTGGGTTACAGTGAAACTTCTGAAAGGACACAGAGTGACCTCAGTAAATAGCAACATTACACCTGTGATGATGCAAATACACCTCAGTAAAAAGAAGTGGTATAGCTGAAACAATGCAGAGCAGCTCCTTTAAAATGCAGTGGGACACCAGGGACAATCAGAACCACTCCAGTACATTACATTGGGTACCCTGATATGACAGAGTCACCACTGTGAATAGCAGAGGAACATCTAAGACAACGATGACAAACCCAATTGAGCAGATGTGGAACACTTGAGATGATGCTGAGCCATTTTAGTGAGGCACAGTAAGACATAGGTGATGACAAGGAGCCACCCAGGTGAGCTGCAATTTGATAGCTTAAACGATACAGGCCACCACCATGAGTAGTAGTAAGGCAGGGGAAGCAACAAATAGCAACTGCAAATAGTGGCACAGATCATCTGGAATGGCAGAGATCCACTCTAAAAATCAATGTTGAAACACCTGGGAGGAGATGCAGTTGCTTCAGTGAGAAACCTGGAAAACCTTAAATGACACAGAGCCACCACATAAGTGGAGGGACACATAAGACCATGCAGGGTGACTCTTTGAGTAAAACTGAAACACTAAAATGAAATAGAGCCATCACAGTGAGAAGCATTGAAACTATAGGGAAGATGCAAATCAACTCCAGTATGAAGCAGTGGTATACATAAAATAACACACACCTACTCTGGGGAGCAGCAGTGAAACAAGTGGAATGAGAGAGTGAAATGTCAGTCAGTAGTATGAAACACCTGGGATGACAGAAATCAACTCCATGGATTGGCAATGGGACACCTAGAGCAAGGCACAGCCACCTCAGTGAGTGTAGGTGTGACACCTGAAATGACATAGAACCACCACAGTGAGCAGAAGTGAGACACAAGAAATCAAGTGAAGTGAATCTAGTGAGTGACACCGGTACATTACAATGAAATGGAGCACCCTACTAAGCAGCAGTGAAACAATAGAGAAGACGCAAATCAACCACTGAAAGAAGCCCTGGTGTACTTGAAACAAAACACACTTACCCTAGGTCACAGTGATGTTATACCTGGGATGACACAAAAGTCACCACTTTGACTGGAAGACAAAAATATAGAATGTCATTGAGCCACTCCAGTAAGCAGCAGTGGGACATCTGAAATGACTCGAAGACATCCATTGAACAACAGTCAGAAACCTAAAGCTTTAGAAAGCCACTCTAGTGAGCAGCAGTGGAACATCCAAGACAATGCAGAGCAAGAATGATGATTGGCACTCAAACACTTGAAATGACACAGAGCCATCCCAGTGAGCAGCAATGGTTAACTTCATATGATGCAAAATCATCTCTGTTAGTGGAAATGGAACACATGAGACAAGATTGAGTGACCCCATGAGTGGCAGTAAAACACCTGAAATGACACAGAGAAAATTCAGTGAGCTGTTGTGGGATATACCTCAAATGAAGCAGAGCCACCAAAGTTGTTCGCAATGAGACACCTGAGATGATGTGGGCACAACCCAGTTAGTAGCAATATGACACCTGGGACAACACTGAGACATTTCAGATGACTGCAGTTTGGCAACTGGGAAAACAGTGGAGCACCCCAAGTGAGTTGTAGTAGTATGCCTGAAATAATACAAAGCCGCCCAATAAATGAAGGTGAGACATCGAAAATGACACCACTACATTGAGCAGCACTGAAACAACTGAGATGATGTGAAGCAATGACAGTAAGACACCTGCAATGAAGTTGAGCCAGCCCATTGAGAGGCAGGGAAACACCTGGGACAATGCTGTTCCACTTCAGTTAGCAGCAGTGTAACACCTGGGAAGATGCACAGCTATACTATTTAGCAAGAGTGGGACACTTGAGAAGATGCAGAGCCAACCCCATGAATGGTATAGGAACACCTGTGACAAACCATAGATACCCTAGTGAGCTCAGTGGTATACCTGGCAAAATACAAATCCAGCCCAGGTAACAGAAGTGGGACATGTGAGTTATGAAGAAACACCTCAGCTAGCAGCATCAGGAGACCAGAAATGACAGATTCTTCCTGGTGAGTGGCTTTTGGACAACTGAAATGACATTTAACCACTTAAGTGAGTGTCAGTAAGAAGCTGAGATTATGTGAAACAACCCTAAAAGCACAAGTGGAACACCTGTGTGACACAAGACCAACACAATGAGACACAGTGAAATACTTGAGAGAATAAGGAGTAACCCCAATGAGCAGCAGCGGAAAACATAAAAGGACACAACCCCCCACCCAACAGTGAGCAGATGTTGGATGCTTAAAATGATATTGAGCCACAAAAATGAGTGGCAGTGTAATACCTGGGATGACACAAAACCACTCCAGTGAGAAACAGTAGGACAGCTGGCAAGACTCAGGGCCATGCCAGTGAGTGGCAGTGATGTGCGTGAGATGACAGAGAGTCAACTGAAAAAACAGAATGAGACACCTGGTATGACAGAATTTTACCCCAGGAATTGACAAGGGGACAGCTGGGAGGAGGCACAGTCAACTCAGTAAGCATCGGTGTGCCACATAGAGTGATACAGAGTCAACACAATGAGTAGCAGATAGAAATCTGGACCACATGGAGTGACTTTAGTGAGTGGCACTTGGATACTTAAATAGAACAAATCCACCTCAGTGAGCAGCAGTGAGACAAACAAGGACAATGCAAATTCACAGCAGGTAGCAGCAGTGGTATAACTGGAATGACAAATATATGCCTCAGGGAGTACTTGTGAAACACCTGAAAAAAAAGTAGAACCAACTAAGTGAGCAAAAGATAGACAAATAAAATGACAATGAGTCACTCCAGTAAGTGGCAGTGGGATACCCAAAATGATTCACACACATTTCAGTGAGAGGCAGTAGAATATGTAAGAAAACAGAAACCAACCTTAGTAAGTGGCAGTGGAACTTGTAAGATAATGCAGAACCACCTTAGTGAAGAACAACTGAACACCTAGAAAAATGCAGGGCAAATCTGGTCATTGGCAGTCAAAACACTAGAATGACACATAGCCACCACAATGTGTCAGTTGGAAAAACTTCCATGAATGGCAGTGAAATACCTAGGATGACATGGAAACAGAGTGGCTGTTGATATTTGGAATGACACAGAATTACCCAAGTAAGTGGCAGTGAAATGCCTGGAGTGATACCAATGGACCCCATGAGCAGCATTGAGACATCTGAGATGACACAAAGCAACAAATGTGAGAGGCTATAGAAAACTTGGGAAAACAGAGAGTAACCTGAGTGAGTAGTAGTGTGATAATGAAGATCACAAAGAGCTAACACTGTTTGCTTCAATAAGACACCTGGAATGACACGGATTCACCTAAGTGAGTGAAACTGAAATGCCAGGGATGATGCCAAGACACCAAGTGAGCTGCCGTAAAACACCTAGAATGACACAAAGCCACCCCAAAGAAGCAGCAGTGTGATAGCTTGAACCATGCAGGACCACTAAAGTGAACAACAATGTGACAACTGGAATCACAGAAAGCCACCACTGTGAATGGCAGTTAGACATCTGGGACAACCTCAAGCTACCCCAGTGAGTGGCAGCGAAACACCTGCAATGACACAAAGCCACACCAAAGAGCAGCTGTTAGACATCTGGTATGACAAAGCAGTACCAGTTAGTGAAAGTGAAACACCAGAAGTTATGCAAAGCAAACCTAGAAAACAACAGTAATATACCTGAGATGACACATAGCCATCAGAGTGAGAGGCAATTGGACACCTTAAACAAACTAAGTTATCTCAGTGATTGACAGTGGGACATGTGTGACATCCCAAAGCCACCATAGTTAGTGTCAGATGGACACATGAAATGACACTAAACCAACCCAGTAATCAGAAGTGGGATACCTCAGATGATGTGGAACAACCTTATTGAGTTGTAGTGGAACACCTGGAACACAGAGCCACAAGAACGAGAGGCATTTGTCTGCCTAAATTAAGATGTAACCACAGAGTGAGTAGAAGTGAGGTACCTGAGACAATGCAGTCACTCCAGTTAATGATACTATGACAATACAGACAGTGCTGAGTTACCCCATTGATCAGTGTAGAGAAACCAGAGATGACACTGAGCCACCCCAGTGAACTTTAGAGAAACACTTTGTATGACGCAGGGCCACTGAGTGAGTAGCAGTAAAACACATAGAATTACAGAACATACCTCAATGATCATCAGTGGGAAACCTAAAAAGACATGAAGCCACCCAAGTGAGTAGCTGTGATACACCTGGGACCATGCAAAGCAACCCAAGAGAGCAGCCTTGGGACATTTGTGACTACAAGGAGCCACCCCTCTGAGCAGCAATGGAAAACACTGGATGATGCAAATCCATTACAGTGAGTGGCAATACGACACCTGAAGTAACACAAAGCCAGCCAAATCAGCAGTAATGTGACACCTGAGACAATGCTGAGTCACACCAGCGGGTGGCAGGGAAACCCATGTAATGATGAAGAACCACTCTGGTGAACAGCAGTAGGACATATAGGATGACTCAGAGCAACTCAGAGTAAACAAAAGTGGCACAACTGTACAACTGTAGGCCTGAAACCTATGTAATCCTTGCTAACAGATGTCACCCCAATAAGTCTAACAATAAAAATGAATTTAAAAAAAGAATTATATCTCAATAAAGCCGTTTCAAAATTAAAAAAAACATGGCACAACTGAGACCACCCATATGAGCAGTGGTGGTATACATGGAAGCATCAGAGGCACCCATGTTATTGGAAGTGAGACACATGTAAGACACAGATTCACCACAGTGAACCACTATGACATACTGAGAAGATGCAGATTTACACCAGTGAGAAGCAGTGCTACCTCTGAGATGACACAGAACAACCTTAGTGAGCTACAGGTGGATACATGGGGAGGTGCAGAGTCACCTCAATGAGGAGAAATGGAACATCTGGGATGACAGAGAGCCACTATTGTGAGCAGTGCTAAGACACTTTGGACAATGTGAAGCCACTCCAGGAGGTGGCAATAAGATACCTGAGATGACATGAAACTTCCTTGGTGATATGCAGTTGGACACCTCCAAAAACATAGAGCCACCCTAGTGAGTTGCAGTAGAACTCTTGGTAGGCAATGGAGCCATGCCTGTGAGCAGCCCTGAAAAACCTAAGACAACAAGCCACCAGTTCAGTCATTTACAGTGGTATACCTGAATCAACACGAAACCATGTCAGTAGCAGCAATGGAACACCTGGGATGATGAGGAGCCACCCCAATGAGAAAGTGGTATATAAGAAACTATGCAGAGCTAAACCAGTAAGCAGAAGTGGGACACCTGGCCCAATGAAGAGTTATCTCAATGAGTTAGAGTGGAACCCCTGGAATGACACAGATCAACTTCAGTGAGTAGAAATGGAACACCTGGGATGATACAGAGTCATCCCCATGAAAGAAAGTGGTATACCTGAAAAAACAAAGAGTCACTTCCGTAAGCCAGAGTGGGATACCTGGGACAATGCAGAGACACTCTAGTGAGTGACAGTGGGACCCCTGAAATGACACAGAAACACATTAGTTACTAGCAGTAGAACACTTAAGATGGCAGGATCTTATGCCACTTAGCAGATGTGGGACACCTGAAAGGATACTGTGCCATTTTAGCGAGTGGTATGAAACACATGTGATGATTCATGGCCACCCCAGTGAGTGACAGCAAAACAGCTGGCACTACCTGATGCCACCACAGTTAGTGGCAGTGAAACAGGTGAGATGACAGAGAACCACAACTGAATGTGGCATGAGACACCTGGGACAAAAGAAATACACTCCAAGAATCATCACTGGGACACCAGGAAAGAAAAACAGTCACCTCAGTCAGTGTCTGTGGGACACCTAGGTTGACACAGAGCAACCACAGTGAGCAGCAGAGGCACACCTGAGAAAATGAAAAGTGACCCTAGTGAGCAGCACTGGGAAAATAAAATGAAACAAAGCTGTGCCTGTGAGTAGCATAGAAACATTTAGGACTATCTAAATTTATCCCAATAAAAAGCAGCGGTGTACTTGGAATGACACATATCTACACCAGGAAGTGGTGGTGAAACATCAGGACTAACATGAAGTCACACTTGTAAGTGACAGAGAAAAACATAAAATTGCACTAAGGCAGCTAGTAAGTGGCAGTGGGACTGAAACTACAAACTGGCAAAATGTGGACACCCTAGTTAGCAGCAGTAGGTCACCTGGGACAACACAGAGCAACACTAGTATGCAGAATTTGAACACTTAACAAAACACAAAACTACCTCAGTGATTAGCAGTCAAACCCTTGAAAAAAACACAGAGCAACCTCAGCTAGCGGGCATGGGTCACTTGGTAGGAGGCAGTGAATGGCAGTGTAACACTTGGAAAAACATGGATTGACCCCATTAGAGGCTGTGAAATACCTGGGAAAATGCAAAGCCACTTTAGTGAGTGGGATTGAGACACCTGAGATAACCTAGAGTCACCTTAGTGAGTGGCAGTGAGACTCTTGAGATGACATCACTCCAACCCTGTTAGATACAGTAAGACACTAGGCAAGAAACAGAGACAAGTAAAGGTCAGTGAGACACCTGGGACAACACAGAGCCACCCAAGTAAGTGGCAGTGGTATACCTGATATGATGTAGATCCACTCCAGTAAGAATGGCACCCACGAAATGACAGTGGATTCCCACAATGTGAAGCAGTTGGTCTTCTGAGGTGATGCAAAGCCACTCCAGTGCACTGCATTGACAAACGTGCAACAATGTGGAACCACAGCTGTGAGTGGCAGTGGGACACCTGCGATGATGCTGATCTATGCCAGTCAGCTAGGTGTTTTTCTTGAAAGGACACAAAGCCACCCCAGATAGAAAGTGTGACACTTGGGATGATTCAAAAACACCCCACTAAGCAGCAGTAGGACACTAGGTACAACACAGCGCTTCTCTTCTGAGTGGCCTTTGGACAACCAAAACTACATAGAGACACTAAAGTGAGCAGATGTGAGAACCTGAGATGACACAAAGCCACCATATGGGGGCAGTGAAACACATGTGCAACACAAACCACCCAAGTGAGATACAATGGGAAATTTTTGACAACATGTAGCCACCCCAGTAAGAAGCAGTGGGACATATAGGACAAAGTAAAGCTACCCCAGTGAGTGGAAGGAAGACACCAAATAAAACTTTAAGACATGCTAGTAAATGGCATAAAACACTTTGGACATCACATAGGTATAGCAAAGAGCAGCTGTGGGAAACCTGGGATGACATAAATTATCTCTAGTGAGTTGAATAAAAACACCAGGAGTGATGCAGAACAACCCCAGAAAGTGGAAGTAGGACATATGAGATGATCAGAGCCAACTGAAAAAACAGGCAGTTGAAAACCAAACCATCCCAGTTAGTGAAAATGGAACACCTGGAACAATGCAAAGCCACCCAATTAAGAGCCAATGAAGAGCCATCCAAATGATTGAGAAAAGAACACCTGAAATGACACAAATTTACCACAGTGAGCAGCAGTGAGACATCTGAGATGATGTAAAACCACCCCAGTAAAAAGAAGTGAGACATCTGAGATGATGTGGAGTCACCTAAGTGATCAGCGATGGGACACATGAGACAATTGGGAGCCACTCATGTGAGAAGTAGTGGGACACCAGGAATGATGTAAGACACCCTAGTTAGTAAGACACCAGATGAAATGTGGAGTCACATCAGTGAGTGGCAATGGAACACAGGCAATGACACAATCACAACAGCAAACTTAGTGATGTACCTGGTAGGACACAAAGGCATCCAAGGTAACAAAAGATGGACACCAGCGACAATGCAGAAACACCTGAATGAGTGGAAGTTGACACCAGGGATGAAACAGAGCGTAACCAGTGACCAATGATTAGATAAGTGAAATGACATGGAGCCACTTAAGTGAGTGGAGAGGGAAACTTAGATGATGAGAAACCAGCCTATGAGTGGCAGTATAACACCTGTGTGGCACAAAGCCACCCAAGTAATCAGCAGTGGAACACTTGTGGCATTACAGAGCCACCCAATGATTGGCAATGGAACACATGGGACAAAACAAACCCACACTAGTGAGAAAATGCGAAACATCTGAGATAATGCTGAGTCAAAACAGTGAGTTGCATTAAGAAAACTGGGGTGACATGGAGTCTTTTAAGTGAGCAGCAGTATAAAAGCTGAAATGACAAGGGGCCACCCCAGTGGGCAGCAGTGAGACAGGTGAAATGACAGACAGCAACTTCAGAAAGAGGCATGAAAGACCTGGGATGAAAGAGATCTACCCAGAAATCAGTGGTGAGACACATGGAAAGAATTAGTCACCTAAATTAGTGTCAGAGAGACATCAGGAAAAATAGAGTCACAAGAGTAAGCAGCAGTGACAAACCTGAGACCATGCAGAGCGATGAGTGAGTGGCACTGAGACACTAAAATGACATGGAGAAACCCAAGTAAATGGCAGTGGGATAACAAGAACTATGTAAATCAACCCCAGATAGCAGCAGTGTTATAACTGGAATGACACACACCAACCCAAGGTAGTGATGGTTAAACCCTGAGACAACACAGAGCCTTCTACACCCCGACACCTGTGAGCAGCAGAGAGACACATAGAATGGCACTGATATACTCCAGTAATTGGCAGTGGGACAACTTAAATGAGTTAGAGACACCCCAGTGAGTGACTGTAGGATATATGGAATGACACAAAGCCACATCAGTAAATGGCAGAAGGACACTTTAATCAACACAGAGCTTCCCTAATGAGTGAGAGTGAGACACCTAAGACAACACAGGCCAACCTCGGTGCTCGGCAGTCAAACAAATAAAATGACACAGAGTCACTGCAGTGAGTGGCAATGAGTCGCTTAAGAAGACACAGAACCACCTTTGTTAGCAGGAGTGGAAAATGTAATACGATGCATAACACCTTAGTGAATGGTAGTAGGCCATCTAAAATAGCACAGTCATGTAAGTAAATGGTAGTGAAACACCTGGAATTGAACACAAAAGAAACTAAGCAACAGTGAGACATCTTGGATGACACAGAGCCACCACAGTGACAGACAGTGGAACACCTGAGATGACAAAGAGACAACAAAATGAGGGCCGGTGTGACACCTGAGACCATGCAGAGCCATTATTGTTAGCTGTAATGAGACACCTCAAATGACTTGGAGCTACCCCAGCAAGTGGCAGTGGAACACTTGAGGCAACCCAAAGCATTGCAATGTAATAGCTCAGAACATGCAGAGCTACCTAAGTGAATGACACTATGGCACGTAAGACCATGCAAGGGCACTTCAGTGAATGGTGTTGGGACAACTAAAAAGATGCAAAGCCAACCCAGTTAGCAAAAGTGAAACCTCTGAAATGACACAAAGTGACTTATATGATCAGCAGTGAAACACCAGAGATAATGCTAAGCCACCAGAGTGAGTGGCAGTGGGACACCCAAAACAACACTGAGCCACAACAGTAAATGGCAGTGGGGTACATGAAATGATACAAAACCATTCTTGTGTGAAGCAGTGGGACACCAGGAATGACAAAAATTCAACCAAGTAGTACCAGTGTGACAGTCTAGACCACCTAGAACCACTTAAGTGAACAAAAATATAACACCTGGAACCACACATAGCCATCAAAGTTGGTGTCAATGGGACACTTTTTATTAGGTTGTGCCACACCTGTGAGCAGTTTTGGAATACCAGCAATAGGGCACCTGGTATGATGCAGATTCACATCATGCCAGGTAACTGGAAGTGGTATACCTGAAACAACACAGAGCCACCTTAATAAGCAGAAGTGGAACACCTGGTATGACACTGAGCCACTCTTTTGATACAAAATGGTATACCTAAAATGATACAGAGCCACCCAAGTAAGCAAAAGTGGGACATGTGAGACATGCAGAGAAAACAGAGTGAATAACAGTTAGACACATGAATTGACACAAAACCATAGCTGGGATAATGCAGACAAACCCCAATGAGCAAATATGGAACAACTGGTACAAGGCTGTGCCACCTTAGTGAAAAGCAGTGAGACATGCAGGATGATTTAAAATGACCCCATTGAGCGGCAGTAAGAAGCTGAAAGGATGGGAGCCCACCCCAGTGATTCGTAGTGCAACAAATTAGATAACAATGAGAAACCATAGAAAGTGACATGAAAACCCTTAAACAATAATGATCCACCCAGAAATAGAGAATGGGACACCTGAAACGAGGCACAGCCACCTAAGTTAGAGTTGCTGGCACACATGGAGTGAAACACAGACACTATAGGTAACAATGAGACACCTGAAACTAAAAAGAGCAACCCTAGTGAGTGGCACTAGAACACTAAAATAAATCAGAACTACCCCAGTGAGCAGCAGTGGGACAATCGTTACAAAGCAAACCTATGTCCAGAGGAAGCAGTAGTATACCTGGAATGACACACTTTCCCAGAGAGTAACAGAAGCAAATGGAAAAACACAAATTCACCCCAATGTGCAGTAGAAAGAACATAAGACAATGAGACACTTGTGTAAGTGGCAGTGGTACACCTGAAATGACTCAAAGACAGCAATAGAACACCTGGTATGATGCAATTTCACAAAAATTAGCAGCAGAAAAAAATACATAAGTTAATGCAGAGCTACCCAAGTGATCAGCAGTAAAACACCTGGAATGACACAGAGCTATGCAAGTGAGCAGCAATGGGTCAGTTTGTATAATGGGAAATCATCCATGTAAGCAGCAGTGGAATACCAATGACAATGAAGAACCACCTTAGTGAGCAGCAGTGGAACACCAGAGACAATCTTAAGACACCCTAGACAGTGAAACACCTGGTATGATAAGGAGCTATACCACAACATGGCTGTTTAATAACTGGTACACAAAATAGCAATCCCAGTTAGTTGAAGTGGCAGACATGGAGTGATGCAGAGCCTCTCTAGAAAGCAGCTGTAGAACACGTTGGACCAAGCAGAGCTACTCGAGAGAGTGAGAGTTGAACAGCTATGACAAAACAGAGTCATCCAAGTGAGAGGCAGTATGACATCTGCAATTACTCAAAGCCACACAAGAAAAGTGTTAGTGGGAAACATAAAATGACACATAAGCACCTTAGTAAGCCACAGTGAAACACCTGGGATGATGCAGTACAACCCAGATGAGTAAAATTTGTACACCTGGGATGACACAGAAACATCCCAGTGAGCAAAAGCGAAACACCTAAGAAAATGCAATCATCCAGTGAATAGCAGTGGGACAGTTCAGAGCTACCTTAATGAGCATCAGTGTAAAAATTGAAATGATGCTGAACCACACCAGTAAACTTCAGTGGGACACCTGGAACCATTCAGAGAATGCAGTTAGCAAAATTGAAACAACTAGAATGACATAAATCTACTCTCTGAGTGGCAGTCAAACACCTGGGATGATGCAGACCACTCAGGTGAGAGCCAGTAAGACACCAATTAATACGTAGAGCAAGAGCAGAATGCCTGGAACTATGTAAAGCCATTCAAGAGAGAGGCCTCAGGACTTCTAGAAAAACATGTCGTAACCCTAGTGAAAGGCAGTGGCAAACCTGTGGTAAGGCAGAGCTACCCCAGTTAGTGGCAGTGGGATACCTGAGATGATGCAAAACCACCAAAGTGAGCAGCACTTGGGATAGGACACTTGGGATAATATCAACATACCCCAGTGAAATGTAGTATTTATTCTGGAATGACATGAAGCCACGCAATTGACCAGAAATTCGACACCTGTGGAGCCACTTAAGTGAGTGGCAATGAGATACATGTGACAATACAGAATCTGTCTTTGAGCAGCAATGAGAAACATAGAACTCCAGGTAACAGAAGGGGGAAATGACACCCCAATGCGCAGCAGTGGTATACCTGGAATGAACACAATAATCTAAGTTTATGGCAGTGAAACACATGAAACAATGTGGAGCCAACCCACTGGACAACAATGAAACACCTGGAAGACGCAGTTACCCAGAGAGTGGCATGGTACATCTGAAACGATGCAGAGACACCCAAGTGAAATTTACCACAACTTGAATGATATAGAGTAACTTTTGTTAGCAGCAGTGGAACACCTGGGATAACACAGAAACACCCCAGTAAGAAGTGTGATATCTGAGATTATGCAGATCCACACTTGTGAGCAGTGCTAGGACACCATGGAAATGCAAATTCACTCTAATTGGGAACAATGGATCACCTGTAATGGCAAAGGGCCACCACAGTGATCCTCAGACAGATTCCTGCCATAACATAGAACCAAAATTGTGAGTGGCGGTGGGACACTTGGTATGATATGGAGCCACCACTCTGTTGGCCTCAGAAAACCTAGGATGACAAAAAGCCACTCCACTGAGATACAATGGAATAGCTAAAAAGATATGGAGCGACCCTAATAAGAAGAAGGGGGGGAGAGAAGACAAGATGGCGACTGGAGAGGAGGTTCCTAAAGCCTCTCCCAGAAAACAAAATTGAACGGCCGTCCAGGAGCCAAGAAAGAGGACCCTGAGCGACAAACCGGCTGCTGAGAAATCCACAAATCGCAAGTAAACACCTGAAGGCTGGCAAGAAAGGGGCGAGTCGGGGAGAGGGAAGGGAGCAGAGATGGACTACACAGGACGCAATCCCTGCTGACTATTCAGAGCTGCACAGTATGGGGGAGGGGAGAGAGACTGGGGACAGAAGGAGTTTGGGAGCCAGCCTCTGGAAATTTTGAGTGTTAGAAGGGCTGAGCGAGGACTCTGAACTGCGAAGATAACACGCCAGCTCTAAGCCCCCTGGAGACGTACACAGGGCTGCAGTTCCTGTTCCCAGCCTGCTGCAAAGGCGACCCTGCTGTCTCAGGCCAGGCCCACAGCTTGGGACTTATGGAGCCGGCAATTCCTCCTGCACTCCAGAGTTCTGAAAGCAGTGTGAGCCTTTAGACAGCCAGGTACTGAATCAGGGCTGGGGAGAAAGACTGATTTGATTTGCTAGCATTCACCCAACAAAGGGGAGAAGGCAGAGCTGAGAAAGCCTTTTGTTGGCCTCTCCCCAGGATATATGCGCATAGCCTCCAAACGCAGTAGGAGATCAGAAACAAGAAACAAACAGACCCCTCTCACCCAAAACTTGACCCCCAGCGCCACCTAGTGTCTGCCCTACAGCAAGACACCACAAAAGCAATAATCTGGGCACTGAACATAAAGCCCTCATGTCAAAGAGGAAGAACCCAGCGGACAGGAAGAATTCCTTAAAAACTAAAACTCCTCAGAAAGAACATGAAATTCACCTAGAAGGTAGCCTGTTACAACTGGAAGGGACTCACTTAAGTGACGGAGAATTTAAAGCTGCCATTCTAAAGGATGTGAGAGAAATGAAAACATATTGGCAGAACAACATAGCTGAGATAAATAATATAAAAAAAGATATAAACGACATAAAAAAGGAACTCTGTGAACAAAAAGAACAATTTAGCAAAGAAATTCAAAACATAAGAAAGATTGAGACGGAAATACGAGAAATAAATAATACCTTAAAAGAAGTGAGAAATGAAATAACTGCAATAGGAAACAGGACCAACCAGATGGAGGAAAGAATTAGTGATATTGAAGACCAGAACATGGAAACAGCTCAGAAAGAGGAAGACAGGGAATATAGAACCAAAAGGATTGAAAGAACTCTGTAAGAAACATCCGACACCATGAGACAAAACAACATCAGGATAATAGGAAAAGAAGAAGGGGCAGAACAATCTACAGAGAGCATACTCAAACAAATCGTAGATGAGAACTTTCCAAACCTATGGAAAGATCTGGAACCCCAAGTTCAAGAAGAAATCAGGCCCCCCAGATATCTGGAGCCCAACAGATCTTCTCCAAGACACATGGTACTAAAGATGTCCAAAACTAAAGACAAAGAGACAATTCTCAAGGCAGCCAGGGAAAAAAGAGCTATAACCTTTAGAGGAAAACCCATCAGGCTGGCATCAGATTTCTCAGCAGAAACTCTACAAGACAGGAGAGAGTGGAATACAATATTCAAAAATTTAAAGGAGAGAAACTTCCAG
>PVJL010014400.1:0-28218 GCA_004026885.1 Lyroderma lyra | reverse complement strand
CGTCCTTTGATTAGTCTCGCCAGGGGTTTGTCAATTTTGTTGACTTTCTCAAAGAACCAGCTCTTCGTAATATTAATTTTTTCTATTGTCCTTCTGTTCTCTAATTGGTTTAGCTCTGCTTTAATTTTTATTATTTCTTTCCTTCTGCTGACTTTGGGTTTTGTCTGCTCTTCTTTTTCTAGTTCTTTAAGATGGGATGCTAAGATATTTGCTTGTGATTTTTCTTGTTTCTTAAGATAGGGCTGTAATGATATAAATTTCCCTCTTATTACCGCTTTCTCTGTGTCCTAATAATTCTGATACGTTGTATTTTCATTGTCATTAGTTTCTATATATTTTCAACACCATCTTCACTTGTTGAACATTTTATAGTTTTTAAATCATCTCTTCTTTAAATATTTTCTTGTTATTAACCACTCTCATTTCTTTTTAGAGTGAATTGTACTTGTCATTGAGTACTACCTTTTAATATTAGTATGTTGTAATTATATGACTTTGACTTATCTGACCATTAAAGTAAGATCTAAAAAGGGTGTGGTCTTTGAGTTTGTGTTGAGTTACAGATTTTCTGGTACTCTGTAGACTCAACCCATGCTAACTGAATTAGAAGCATTCTTGTTTTACAAACTTACAATGCAAAACAACAGGACAGTTTTACTGAATATTCCCAAGTGCTATATTTTATTATATCTCATTCTTAAAACATTCTGCACTTGCCCTTTCATGCCCTCTCATGCCTATCTCCTCCAACCCCTCACTAAGATCACACACACCTAAGTAGGAATCACAGGCCTAATTAAGATAAAATTCAGTATCCAGAAACCACACAAGTTAGCATGAGTACCTTCTAAACTGTGTCTAATCAAGTAGTTTTCCAAAGACCTTTGTATTTTAAAATAATATATTTAGTTATTGAAAATAATTTGCTTAATGTCCCTCTTCTCTGATGTCACATTCTACTTAAAGGTCTAATTTGTGCCCCTTTTATTCATTACCATACCTTCAGTAATAAAGCAGTTGATTCATAGAAGACATTTATATACTGCTTTGATTAAATGACTAATACTGCCATTCCTTCATTATTCCACCTCATTAAAATACTAACTTTTATGTCAGAAAGTGGAGACTACCTACAGACAGTGCTCCATTTTCATAACACCAAATAATGGTAGTGTTTAAAGCCTAAATGAATATGAAACCAAATTAAAATAAAAACATTTATAATGATTATGGTGCAGAAAAATTTGGATTTACCATGCCTTTGCCTCCAACAAAGCAAAAAAAATCATTTGAAGCAAAAACAAAACTCCAAAACCTTATATAACCTCCTGTATTCCTGAAGGAAATATTTGATGATATTCACTGGGATGTCAATAGCTTTTTACCCAGTACTAATATTTGTTCCTTACATAGCAATATTAATATAAGTTATAAAGGAAATCCTTTAGATTGATGTTAACATGGCAAAAATATTTTCATAGGCAACTTTCACAAGATATTACTCTACCGTAACCGACATTTTCAAATTAATCTTGTAAAAATAAAATTTTGGTCTTCATTACTTTGAATCTGTCTGAGTTCAACAGATACCCCTAAAACTTGAGATCATCACGCTAAAGTACTTTGCTTATTTCACTCATATATGGGATATAAAACTGAAAGCAGCAAAGAAACAGAAAGTCATGGACATGGTCAATAGTTTAGTTACCAGAGGGTAAGGAGAGAGAAGGGTGGGTGAGGAGAAAGAAGTTATCAAATATATGATGATGGAAGGAGAAATGACTCTGGATGGTGAGCCCCAATGCAACACATATACGATGCAATGTAGAATTGTAATTTTACCAACCAATGCCATCCAAATAAATTTAGTTAAAAAAAAACTCCTTTAAAAGCAGTTGGCTTTCCATTTTCTAATGTTTACTACAGCAGACATTACATTGTCCTGGGCTTTGTTCAGCGGTGCTCTTCACCCACCAGAAACTAACCAGAGGAAGATTTTAGGAGACAAAGTGCTCAGCAAGAGTATATCACCACAGTGCAAACAGGCCAGTGACAAGCTGGTGTTTGAAATTATTCTTTTTTGACATCCAGATTTTGAGAATAGACCACCCCTATCAGTATGCTGTGCTATGATTCTACCCTCAATTTATCTATTATTTTAGGTTATGCATAAATAATGACAGTATTTTAATTTTTTTTAACATTTTATTCTTCATATATATCAGTTTATGTGATGGTAAAAACCTGCATATATTATCATGCATGTATAATTATTTCCTTTAACTGAACAATAACTGCTGGGTAAATTGCTACATAGAATTAAAAGATAGATTACTAAGCAGTCAAAGGCAAAAATCTCCCTGAGCTCCAGCACAACCAATGGTAAATTTGCTTATTAATGATGTCACCACTATTATGATTGGATGAAAGAACAGATACTCACTCTTGAAAGGCCCTGGATGGAGTTCATGGTTTAATCACATGTATCAATACTCCCCAGAGGCTTGTACGATGCTCTTTATCAAAAGCTGATTAATATTAAGTGATATTTATGCTTAATAAATACCTGAATACTACCTGAAGTCCATCCACACTTTTCTATGAGTTTTTCTACTGATCTGACAATACCAGTTTCATGGATGTTGTTAGGTAGTACCAAAGAAAGAGTTCTAAAATCAAATATGTTTGGAGAAGCCTAAGTCAACAATAAAACAATTGAACTGACTTCTTTTTCTACAATTCTTTTTCTGAGAACTATAGATATGTTAATGCTTATTTAAAAAAATGATGTGATATAAAATGTTTCTCAAATGGTTTTGTTACACACCTTTTTATCCCTGGAAGTAGCTTAATATTCTAAATTTTGCATTTGATTTAAACTAAATCCTTAAAAGTTTGTTTGTATAAACCACAGAAGACCTTACATATCCAAAGCAACCTTCACTAAGAAAAGCAAAGCTAGAAGCCTCATGGTAACCGATTGCAAATTTTATTATGAAGCTATAGTAATCAAAACAGTTCGGTACTGGCATAATAATAGACACATGGATCAATGAACAGAGAAGAGAGTCCAGAGATAAACCAATGCACATATAGTCAATTAAGTTCACACAAAGGTGCCAAGAATACACAACAGGGAAAGGGTAGTCTTTTCAATAAAAGTTGATGGAAAGACTGGATAGCCACATGTAAAAACATGAAACCAGACCGCTTTCTTACAGCACACATAAAAATCAACTCAAAATAGATTAAAGATTCAAATGTAGACATTAAACCATACAACTCCAAGAAGAAAACATAAGGGGTAAGCACTATGTAATTGGTCTTGCCAATGAACATTTGGATTTGACAGCAAAGGCAACCAACAAAAGCAAAGATAAGCAAGTAACACTGCATCAAACTAAAAACTTCTGCACAGTAAACGAAAGTTGCAATAAAATAAAAAGTAACCTATGGAATAGGAGAAATATGTGCAAACCACAAACCTAATAAGGGGTTAATATTGAAAATACAATGTCCTACAACTCAATAGCCAAAAAAAAGAAAATAACAGTTAAAAATGGGCAAAGGACCTGAAGACATTATTTTTCCAAAGAAGATATATTATTGGCCAATGGGTTCATAAAATGGTGGTCAACATAACTAATCATCAGGGAAATAAAATCAAAACTACAAAGATGTGATCATGTCATACTTGTTAAGTAGTCTGTTAGCAAAAAGATAAGAGACAAATGCAAGGTTGTGGAGCAAAGAGAACCCTTGTACACTGCTGGTAGGAATATAAACCGGTACAGTCATTGTGGAGAACAATACAGAGGTTCTTCAAGAAATTAAAAATTAAACTACTATATGACGCAGCAATCCCACTTCTGGATCTATATCCAAAGGAATCAAAGATATATCTGCATCTCTATGTTCATTGCAGCATTATTCATGAAAGCCAAGATACGAAAACAATCAAAGTGTCTGTTGATAAATGCACGTATAAGAGTGTGTGTGTGTGTGTGTGTGTGTGTGTGTGTGTGAAGAATATTTTTAGTTTTTAAAGGGAACCCTGCCCTTTGCAACAATGTGGATGAACCTGGTGAACATCATGCTAAGTGAGATAGGCCAGACAGAGCAATACAATACTAAAGCATATCTCTTATATGTGGTTCCTTCCCACGGAAAGAGAAAACAAAACCCAAACCGAAAAACCTCAGAGTAGAACGGTTGTTGTCAGGGTTGGGGGTGCAGGAGTGGATGGGGAGAGACTGGTAAAGGCCACAAACTTGCAGTTATAAGATGAGTAAATTGAGGATCTAATATCTTTTCAGTTTGCTTTGCAGCTACTGCCTTTTCACCTATGCTTCTTAATGTTAGAATGTCCAGGCAAGTGCCTTCCTTCTCCTCTCTTCTCTATCTTCATACATACGGTGATCTCATCCAAGCTCAAGATTTGAAATTTTATCTATATATCTCGACAGCACATTAGACCTAGAACACCCCCATGAAATATGAAATCACAAGTATACCTGAACTCATTTTTGCCTTCAAAACCTATTCCTGTGTAGGGGTTTAGAATTCGTCACCCCATGGTACAACTCTGTGACATGTGGATTAATTTGAACTAAAGGTAACCAAGACTGTGTGGGCTCAAGAGAAACTTCTGAACATCCCTGAACTACCTAGAGGAATTTAAATTAGGGACCTTCCCCATATTAAGAAATTATCAAAGGTTTTCTTTTTTTTAATCTATCTATATGACAATGCAAACTACTAATTACTGAGCATATGCCCCACTTATTTTCCTGCAATTACCTTCCTCCTCTCTGATGCTCCAAGGCATCTTACCTCATCCTTAGCTCAGAATACCATATATACCTTGTTTTAACTTTTTGTTCCTGAACTTCTCATGTTATCGAGGTCTCTGACTTTCACATGTATGTGAGATCCCCATACATATGCATGTAATTAAAATTGTTTTGTTAATCTGTCTCATGCAGATTTAATTATTAGACCAGCCAAAGGAACTTTTGACAAGTTAAAGAACATTCCTTCCTCCAGCATACCTGCAACCTTTTCCATATCTGTTTCATTTGTACAGGCTAAAAACCATGGGCATATCCTTCTCTGCTTCTTTCTTCCCCACATGGCACATCAATCTGTCAGAAAACCCTAATGACTCTCTTTAGAAGATATCCAAAATCTAATTACCCTTCACCACCTTTTCTGCTTTCCCCATAGGCAGTGCCACCACTTCTAACCAGGATGATGGTAATACCTCCTAATCATTTTCCCTACTTGCACCTTTGCTCCTTTCCTCTGCTCTATTCTCTGAAGTAGACAAAAGGACTCTTCTCAAACCAAATGATTACCTACCTCGCTGGCCAACACTCTCTCCATTTACTCACAGTAAAAGCTAAAACTTTTACATTTAGCTTTAAAACTTTAAAAGATCCAATCACTGTTTCCTCCACTTGAGTTCCCTCTGGTTCACTCAGCTGTGGTTTCTTTGTTGCACTTGGCTTTTTACTAGCTGGTCCTTCCTCCTGAAATTCTTTTCCTTCAGAAATCTACATTGGTAACTCCCATCCTCCTTCAAGTTTTTGCTAAAATATGCCTCTATGAGGCCTATGATGGTCACTTTATTTAAAATTCCTTACCTCTCTTTCACTCCTGGCATTCTCAAGACCACTTACCCTGTTCTATTTGCTTTTAATTTTAAAATTTCTTATAATCATTTAAAATTTCCTATAATCTGTGGTCTTCATCTTTTTAAAATAGACAATTTTTAGGGCAGATTTAGGTATACGATAAAATTGATTGAGCAGAAGGTATAAAGATTTTCTTTCACTTAAAAAAAAAAAAAAGAAAGGCTCCTGAGACACTCTCTTTGCTCGAGCCTGCTCCTACCTCTTTGGAGTGTACTTTCCCCTCAATAAACTATCTCTTTGTTTCATCACTTGAAAAAAAAAAGATTTTCTTTATACTCCCTAATCTTACACATATGTACATAGCCTTCTCCGTTAACAAAATTCTTTAATAGAGTAAGGTAAGATCTATTTGCAACAAATGATGAACCTATAATGATATTTCAATATCAACCAATTGACATTAAGACTCACTCAAGCATTTTACCTTTTATGAGTTTCAAGATATGTATCATGACATGTACCTACCATCATACACTCATAAACAGTAATTTCAGTGTCCTAAAAATCCTCCGTGCTCTGCCTATTTATGCTTCTCTTCTCGCTAGTGTTTCCCTTTTATGTTTATCAAAATAGGTAGAACACTACCTGAGATAAATATACTGTTTTGAATAAATAAACAGATTACACTATCTAGTATGTTCCCTAGAAAACTCTTATTTAGATGCAGTATTAACAGCAAGTTTGCCTTTAAGAGCACAACATGAGAAAGCACACAAATATTTATTGCCTTTCAGAAAAGATGCTGTCCAGAAGCCTCTACTCTTCTGTAGGTATTTCATCTCGTGTCCCATATTTATTTCATTTCAAGGACTCATCTACCCTTATTTTAAAGATCTACACTTACAATCCTTAAATTAGCTGTCTGATTAAAATCTATTTAATTAAACTTTTGGTCAAATCCAGCAGGAATAACAGGAACTTCCACCTCTATTCCCTCAGAATATTCAACTATGGTCCATTTTAAGTCTAAAAATACCTGAGAATCTCCAATGTCTTAAAGTTTGTAATAACAACTATTAACATCAAGTGACTTTTTTCTTTTTCAATTAATATCCTTAAATAAGTATCATCAACCTAAAATTTACATTCTTTTTCACTTTTATATATTGATGTCCTGTCTCATTATATCTTGCCCTTTTTTCAAGAGACAGGATTTGAATTTAATCTTACTTATGCTATCCCTTTCTTCCCATTAAGTATCTTGAATGCTTGCCATGCTTCTATCACAAATCTAGAGAGTAAAAAGTATATAAAAAAGTTGTTTTTCTGTTTGTTTGGTACTTTGAGTAGCTCCCTGGCTGGGAATCGAACCCAGGCTGCGGCATTGAGAGAGCCAAAGCCTAGCCACTACACTAAAGTTTTTATAGCATATTGAGCTCATAAAAACCTTGAGAGAATGTTAAGCATGTAAAACAAACATAAAATCATAAGACAAAAATATTGTTGAAACCCTCTCATTTTCAAAGCAGATATCATAAATGTATTGGTCAGTAAATTTTTCTTACCTAAAGTTGCCCAACCCAAAAAAAAGAAGATCTGTAATATTATCTATTTATTTATTTATTTTATTGTATTTTATTATTTTTTATGTGGGTAGTTCCCTGGCTGGGAATCGAACCCAGGCCACAGTGTTGACAGCGCCAAAGCCTAACCACTACACCACCAGGGAACTCCCTGTAATATTATTTATTATCTGTATGAAAACTGGGGTCCAGTTCAATTCCCCAATAGCTCACTTAATCAGAGAAGTCATATATAAGATACAGGAACCCCACACATATTGAGATAAAAGAGAAGAAGTTTAAGTAGGGTAAACACCATGAATTTAAGGTCAGGTCAGTGATTAGATACATTTGGCTTGTAGAGAGTTGCTTTATTTTTAACTTCATAGATCCCATCCCTTTTCTTTATAATCTTTTGCATTTGTTAAATATCTTAGAAGTTTTTGTATATACTGCTAGTTCTGAAATCCTTAATGTTATATTTAAATGATATGTTCTGACCCTTTCATTTTAATAACAAGAAATGCTTCTATGATTAGATATTAAAACGTCAATTTACAACATAGAGTTTTTAGAAACAAACTGTTTTAAAAAACTAAAGTACACAAAAGGTATTCAAAAAACTATATTAAGTACTATTTCTTGTCTTGTCTTTTACTTTGTAGATTTTACAGTATTAAAAAAAAAAGTCTGCCAGAGGATTATATCACATTAAAAGAATTGAATAAGCTTAACACACATACACTAAAAACTACAAAACAACAGGAATATCTTTTTGTGATATGGTTTCTTTAAACCTGATCAAGAAATTTAGGAATTATAAAGATAAATTCTACCAGTTTGTTTTTAAATTATACAATCAATTTTTAAATGGAGTATACAAAGCACAAAATTATATTTTTTTGGTTAGAATACTGACAGGAGTAAAAAAATTTCTTTTCTTCTATTTTCTTTCCCCTCCTCAATTCCCACTCAAAATATGTTGGCAAACAAATGAAAAATTGCAAATTCTATGTGAGAATACAAAATTCAGTATCATTTATTCTTAAAATTACATGTTAGAGAGAGTAACTATTTTGAACAAGCAACTACACAATATGTTATTTCTGCTAGTTCCAGATCCAAGGACTTCCAAGACATTTTAATATTGTGGCTACATCTTGGTTACTTGATGGAGATTAATATTACTATTCCAATTTTGGAGGTAGCTCCATCTGTTTGTATTTTTTAAATGTCTGTACAGTGTTTGGATTTTAGCTGTATATTCATGGGTAGTACTGGAAGGCTTTAAATTTTTGGTAAATAGTATCAGTTGTAGAAAAAAACCACACAATTAAAATTGCCTTCATTGTAGAGTTAAAATTGGAATTAAAAAATGGCCTTTTGGACACTGACTTTGTACATTCAAAAAAGATTGATGACATAAAGTTTAATGGTGCTACTACAGTACTTAATACCACATCATTCATTCACTCTCAAAGCAAAGCAAATGACTTTTAAACTATCCATTAAAGATAATATAGCTCAGACTACCAGATCAAGACCTTTACTGCTACTCCTGAAGAAAGAAAACTACTTCTCCAGGGAAAAATACTTTTACATAAATCATATTTGGCAACTGGGTTGCTATTTTTCACTGTATTTGGATCAATGATAACTTAAAGTCTGGGCATAATTTCTAGCTGCCAAAGTATATCACAACATATAAGTATTATTAGGCTATTAACAAACTCTTAAGGTGATGACTTTCTTAAGATATTTGAATTATTTCACATTATTCCATCATTTTATATTTTACAATGATACATATAATACATATATCAATTCAAAACATTGTTACCTCATATTTTGTGTGTGTGTGTGTGTGTGTGTGTATTTATTTGGTTTTATCAAAATATTTAAGAATAAAAAAAATATTCCTGAACACTACTTGCCTGAGCAGGTAACATCACATTTATATTAAAATATATATATATATTTTTTAAAATTCATTTTTATTGTTAGACTTATTGGGGTGACATCTGTTAGCAAGGATTACATAGGTTTCAGGCATACAATTCTACAGTGCATTGTCAACTTGATGTATAATAAGTTCACCACCAGAAAATATAATAATCTATATATGTGTTAAAATAATATCACATGAATATGCATTAAAAATGTTTAACCAAGTTAAAATTTCATATCAGGTTACAAATATTCTTTAAAAAAATGTTTGAGACTATGCATTTATATATAAAATATACTAATAGAGCTGAAAATAATTCAATGAACATTGTAGAAACATACTGGTATCCAAACCCAAAAAACTGGACTCAGTTTGTTTAAATATTTTACCATGTGCAAATTTGATATCATCAAATAACAAAATCATGTCAAAATAAGTTATATCCAATGGTACATTCAACTTAGTTGTTTGTTAATATCAAAAATACAAATGAAAGAGAAACATTAACTCAGTGTCAAAAGAAAATAATTTTTTTTTCCTTATTACCAATTCTTTAATTAGGAGGAAGTACAGTTGAAGTTACACATAGTTTTAATTTAACAATGTTGTGGAATTAAGTAAATATTTTAAATGAGGGCAAAACAACTAAATAAGAACAATGCATTTGCAATTCTTACTCTTTAAATTGCTTCACCTCATTATTCAGAGACTATTACTAATTGGCCTTTAACTCTATACATCATTTTGTTCAGATTTTTATAATAAATGCTAATACCTAATAATGAAACAATAGAAAATTCTTTGTTACTTGTCTCATAGCATTTTGGGATAGTTTGGCAAACCTATGCTTACAAAATTTTTAAGAGTGATCTGTAAAGTAGAATCTCGTAAAACCATCATTTTTTTAAATTCATTTTTATTGTTAGACTTATTGGGGTGACATCTGTTAGCAAGGATTACATAGGTTTCAGGCATACAACTCTACAGTGCATTGTCAACTTGATGTATAATAAGTTCACCACCTAATGTGACTTCTCTTTCCATCACCTTATATTTAGCTTCCCCCCTCCTCTACCACCCCCTCCCCTTTCTCCCCACCTTAAAGTGCCCTGCGACATATGACTGGATAAAGAAGCTGTGGTACATATACACAATGGAATATTACTCAGCTATAAGAAAAGATGAAATATTGCCATTTGCAACAAAATGGATGGACCTGGAGATCATCATGCTTAGTGAAATAAGCCAGACAGAAAAAACAAAGAACTGTATGACTTCACTCATATGCGGAATATAAAACTGAAAGCAAAAAAAAAAAAAACATCATTTTTGTAGGTCACAATTCTAAGTCAACACCAATTTTATATAGTACCCATTTAAAACTTCACTCTGAAGTTATTCTGAATTGTGTTTTCATAGTATTTACTTTGGAACTATTCAAAAGTTAAGTTAAATGATCCAAATTCATTATGATATATTGAAATTTTATAATTACAACAAAGCTCAGGCTACTGATATATTAAAGCAAGATATTACATTAATTCATTTAAAAATTTCACCAGTAAAGTGAAAATGTACTACTATTACTACTAATAATACAATTCTACAGTGCATTGTCAGCTTGTTATATAATAATGTCACCACCTAATGTGACTTCTCTTTCCATCACTTTATATTTAGCTTCCCCCCTCCTCTCCCACCCCCTCCCCTTTCTCCCCTCCCTAACCCACTTCTCCCCACTTACATCATTTGTTTTATAATAGAGAAAATTATACTATATAAGTAATAACTTCTAATATCCCAGGGGTACCAAAAAATGTATACCCATTTTAAGAGATGTTATCTATGTATTATTTTTCAAAGTTGAATTGAATTATGGTAATAATGTATAGTATGACATTCACTCAAAAGATGGTGTTAATCAAATAAATGCTATTGTCACCTTGCAACTGGGAGGATAGTAAAAAGAAAATGGCCAAAGCACAACTGTCCTTTGAGGGTCACAAGACCATTTTGAAGTGGTATTAATATAGGAAATTCGACAACATAGTGGAAGTACAACGACAATAGAAGCATGAGTACGCAGCAGAACTTCCAACATGCCTGACCATCGCATGTGTTTGTGGTAAGTTTGACATGCACAGTACTGTGTGTGATGTGCACAAGGGAAGATCGGTAGGCCTTGCACAGCAACAAGTCCTCCTTCTTCTGCTATGTCAACGTTGCTCAAGCAGTAGTTCATTGTACTCAGAAATGTCAGAATGCTGATGATAACCACTTTGAGCACTTCTTGTAATCACAGAAGTCAAACGTGACTTGTATTTATCTCCTGTTATTGATATATATTGAGTATTACAATTTTAACACTGTTTTTTCCTTTCTTAAAATGTGTATATTTTTAAATTTTATTGAGCTATGACATATAACTATAAAAGTACATATCTTAACCATGGAGATCAATTAATTTTACACATGCCCTTGTAGCATATATAAAATTGTAATATAAAAAATACATAAAAACATTCAGAGCAATATATAGAATATACCTAATATCTCAAAAGTTCCTTTCTAATTTACTTTTGATAAATGTAGAAATTATGTCTGAAGAACAAGAGCCCAATAATAGTGTAATATACATGAAAATTTGACTTACAGCATTCTAAAAAAATAAGTGTAGAAAGACAATTGTGCATTTAAAAAAATCATGATACAGAAAAATATTCCAACCATCTCAATCATTTCATAATATGCTAAATATTTTAATGCAAATTTCATTCACTTTGAATATTTTAATCTTTATGAAATTTAAAATAATAATTTAAATAGCATGGAAACAAACTGTATAAAATTATATAAATATTGGTTCCAAATTAGTAATGTTTGATAACTTGACTGATTTTAATTCATTTATTTGACTATGTATAAATTTGCAGATGTATTTAATAGTCATGGTAAAAAAACTTATACACCTATTGTTTAAACAAAATAAAAAAATATTTTACAAATAAGTACATTAGTCATTTGCCAATGCCCTAGGAAAAAAATAATGTTCAATAAAATACTTGGATATACACACAATAATATAGGATCATAAGACATAAAAAAGTTTTAATCCCTTTAGCTTTCTATTATTATGCATGAACAGCATAACTGTAAGATGAGAAATACACATAGAATATTCAACACCTTGAACAGAGGGCTTCACAGGCCTAGGCTGGGGACAAGCCTTGCCTGCATTATTTATCTGAAGGAAGCCCATATTCACCCTTTCTTCACGAAGTACTGAACCCCTAAGGGCTAAATCCTAGTAAAAAGCAACTTCAGCATGAATACATATCTGCCTGATTCAAAACACTGCCTCTCCCATTCCCTTTTCCTTTAGCTTTCAAAATTTGAAAGGCTTAAAATTGAATTCTTCATAAAACCAAAAATCATGCAATGAAAATGGTATTTTATTATAATTCCAAACGTCAGACATCTGTGAGAAAACAAAATCATTGAGAAGGAACCAGAAGATTTTTTAAATTGTCACAATTGATACACATAGTCCATTTTAAAAAAGTATTTATAGATATTGAATTACTAAAAAACAGTCTTATTTGAGACATTCAAATTGTTTCTAAAAATAAAACAAACAAAAACAAAATGGTTAATGTTAACTGCAGCAAAAAAGAATTTGACCTTAATATCAAATCATACACTGATGACTTTCACTGTTATTTCCTCTAATAATGATAAGTTTCTAAATTGTGCGTCTTAGATTTCGCATATATGAAAACAAGAAATTTTTGCATGATATGCTGTAATTTATGTGTAAAAATGTTGCCAGGTATCACCCTCCATATTTACATGACCTTTTCAATGTTAAGATAAATATTTTTTTCCATTAATTTTCTTGAGGCAAATGACAGGCATGGTTAGTATTACATGCTGGAATTTAGAGTACATTAAGTAACCAAAGATTAAAACACCTTAACTATACCAATTCAGACCTTAGGAACATGTGGTCCTAACTAAAGCTAAAGAGAAGGAAGAGTATAAATAAAGCACAGATTGGCAAAGACAGCTGGATAAATACTTACTGTGTCTTTTATGCCTCGGATGAGGAAGAAAGCCTTGCAGATGACAGTATCTCCACTGAGAAGACTGTTTTCCAGCCTCCCCTCATACTGGGAGTGGCCAGTGAGATGCAAGTAGATGTTATTAGTGGTGCTCATTGGAGAGCTCATTAAGAGAGGGAAAATACCTGGCAGGCCCCCGTCCCCTTTTTTGCCTTCTCATTCCTTATTTCCTTTGTAAAATGAGCATATCATAGCTGGAGATCCAGAGCATCTCTGACCTTCAGGATGGAAGCCATATAACTAAGGATAGCAGAGCAGAATATAAGATACCTTGTTTCTTTATGCTTTTATGCATATAAGACTAATTACAACTACATCGTTTTTAATGTAAGAACATAAATTCTAGTGTTCTCATTAAACTCTTATAGTTGTCTTTCTGTTATTAACATATGAAAGTTTTCTAATGATATAAATAATAATGAGAATATCTAGGATTTATCAATGTCACTCAAAATATTATTCAAATATAAAGATCATATGAACATAAAGGAGAATGAAGGCAATATCTTTCAGCTAGAAAACTTGGATTGTATTATTTGATAGAGACATCAAAATGTAACCAAATCCCCAACATTGACTTCATGCCAGACAGGACATTGATTAATATACACATGCACACTCACACACAAGCACACACACATTTATTATTTTAAGACTATAATAAAAATAGAATGTTCTTTTAAAATTCAATAAAAATGTTACTATAGTTTTTTCTCAAGCATCGCTATCATATATTAAAGGAAATTAATATTTTTATTTTTGATATTAAATTACTTTACACATATGATAGAAAGACATTTTTCAGTTAATGAACTGAACTGGATTTTGGAGGAATCAATAGGAGGGAATGGTAAGAACTTGGTCTGGGTATTATAATTATGGGCTGAGTAACTGGTCAATTCACTAAAACACCCTGAGGATTATAATTCCCTACAAAATGAAGAATTAGAATAGATTACCTTTAAGACACAGTTTTAAATTTCCATGATATTCTGATGATGCCTTTATATAATGGCCATTAATAGGCACTATATAGCTCTAAAAATTTGTGGCTCTAATTATTTTACTTTCTGTGTGTGATTTTCATATTTGTCATTGACCTGATACAGTTCTAATACTCAGTATTCTATAAAATTATTATTGTCAAATTTGTCTGATGCCACATGTACTTACATAATCTGTAAGATATCAGGCATGCATGCTATTAAGTACATTTGGATTGAATAAAACTTGTTTCTTCAACTTGCCAGTTTGATGCGATCTCCTGAGACCCTAAAATACACATTCTTATGCCTCCTGAACTTAACTCAATCAGAATGTCCATGACCAGAACTAGGTATCTCAGTCTTTCACACCGGGGCAAAATAATAATCAGGTTCGGGAAAGTTAGGAATATATTATGTTAAATCACATAAATTTCTTGAAAGATACAAAGATATAAGGTTCAACAACACAGGAAAACACACAGTAAAAAAAATGAACAGACCAATAGAAGAAATTGTAAGGAAAAAAGTTAATACAAGACATTTATGGTATAAAATGCCATAATAGATGTAAAAATATATAAACTAGCAGTAAAGGTAGAAATGAGGAGTATTTGTCCATAAAGTGATGAAAAAATTTTAATTGAAATATTCGCACAAGCTAATTCAACACTGGGATGAGCATGTGAATTAGAAGAGGCATTTAGGATGGAATAAGCCGGTGAGGGTGTCCTATGCACTGCAGGATATTTAACAGCACAGCATGCCTTGCCTCCACCCAAGAGATGCCAGTAGCATCCCTGGAATTGTGACAATAAAAAAATGTCTCTAGACATTTGCATGGGTAGGTATATAAAATTGGCACCTTGTATTGGTTTGGTAGGGCTGCCATAAGAAAGTATTCCTAGACTGGGTTGTTGAAACAACAGATACTAACTTTTTCACAGTTGTGAGGCTGGAAATCCAAGGTCAAGCTGTCGGCAGGTTTGGTTTCTCTCAAGGCCTCACTCCTTGGCTTGCAAATGGCTGTCTTCTTACTGTGTCCTCACGTGGGCTTTTCTTTGTGCACTCACATCCCTGGTGTCTTTACCTCTTCTTATAAAAACACCAGTCCTCTTGGATAAGAGCACAATCCTTATGACCTCCTTTAATCTTAATTACCTCTATAAAGGTAGTATCTCTCAACATGGTCACATTGGGCGGAGGGCTTCAACACATAATTTTGGGGGAGAAAAAATATCAGTCCCTAGGAGTTCCCTGGTGGTGTAGTGGCTTGAGGCTTTGGCGCTGGCACTGTCAATGCTGTGGCCTGGGTTCGATTCCCAGCCAGGGAACTACCCGCATACCCCGCCCCTGCCAAAAAAAAATCAATCCCTAACACCTCCTTCAAGAAGCATTGCATTAGTAGGGAAAGCTAAGAAGAAAAGCAGTATCAGATCTTTGAGTATTGTGCTAATGAAGAAATATTTTCCTTGGAACTTATGGGAAGACTGGCAAATCTTAAGATTTGGACTTACAAGAGAAAAGCTTGGAGACAGGGTGACTGCTTTGAAGCTCACACACGAGTAGAAACTAAAACACACTGAGATCTGAACTTAGGCAACAGGAATAGAAAAGAGAAGGAAAATTCAGATACTCAATTTGATTTTGTTGTTTTTAATTTCTAGGTCAAATAGATAACTTGAAGACATAAAATCAACACTTTAGTGGCAAATCTGATAAATTTTTACCATTACAGAAGCTTTAACTAAAAAAGATTTCAACACAATTTTAAGTATCTGACATACAATGTAGCCATCTCTTTTCCAGTGTCTCTGAGGGAGACTTATATAGTCTTTACATAAACATTCCAGTAGGTGGAGCACTCACTGCCACACTGAGTAATGAATTGATTTTTAAATACTTATTGGTTAAACTGAACAATCAGTTATTGCAATTATTTCTTAATTGAATTATGGAATTATTTCATATGTTATAATTCCCCATTTAGTATTTTAGATCACTTCACATATTTTTCTTTCTTTATGGTTTATCACAGTTAAATTCTACAGGGCCAAGAAAATTTTTTTCTTTAGTTCTTTTTAAGGATATACTGGTATGCTACCTTCATTCACATATAAGGACTAACTGGGAAGCATCCAGCCATGTAATATGAAAAATAGAGGCATTTAGGGTGTGATTTCTGTTGGACAGTCCTCGTATACTTAGAATGACTTCAGCTCATTATTCATTTTAACATCTTAAAGTTTCTTTGTTTGTTTGTTTTTTCTCTACCTGAGGGTAGCAGAGCCTCTTTCTTTTTATTGTCTTTCAATAAAAGTAGAAAGAACAATTCTTACAGAGGGATGAGGCAATATTTCAACATGAAGTGCTAACATTTCCTGATAGTACAATTATTCTCTAGACTGTTCTTAGCAGATCTTTCATCATAAGAATTAAAATCTAACAACAAAAAATTTTCTGGTTGACACTAACAATTTCACTAAGCACCCTGACAATGTAATGCTCCTCTGGAGCACACACCCATACATATATCCATACACATGTTAAATACACCAACACCGAACACCGAACTATTCACCTACGATAGTGAGAGTGCAGGGATGTGTGGGGGAAGATGTGCATCCCACACTCATTCTTTAATTCCTGTATTAAAAAATAATACAGGGGATTCTTTGCATAATAGTGAGCAAATATCAATACATCATACCATAAATATGGGGCCGATGCATATAATATAATAATTAATTTTCCTGTATCAGCATAGCAATGTATTGTTAAGAGTGAGCACCCCCTTATTTCATTGGCATTATTATTATTTTACAAAGCATCTACTTATATCATACATAGTAATGAACACATTTTGAAAGCAAATCTTTACTGTGGTGAAAGATTAAAACACATATAATACTAGTTATTTTTCCCTTAATCATTCTAAAATATATAAAAGCTTTGATCTTGATATTATAAAAACCTATCTTTTATTTTTACAGGATTATATAGCATATTCCCACAGCATGTCAAAGATTTTCTTAAATTCTGATCAGTGTTAAAATTTACTTGCAGAATTACTTATTTCTTAAACTTAGTTGCAAGCCTTAACAAATATAATTTACATGTAATGACACTAGTAGCTTTTAGAAAATTAATTTTGTTTTTGGTGTGAACATAAATCATTTTCTGAACCTAAAAACAAGAAATAAACAGTGTGGAGTTTGTACAGTTTTGCCAGAAGAAGTCATGTGATGAGGTTGGTGATTAATCTAATAATCAGCTTAACACTTTGCTGGTCTAAGACTTTATTATTTTAAAAAAAAGTTTGTTACAGAAAAGAATGAAAGTTATCAGAATCCTGCCAGGTCTTCTAGGTATTTTGCTGCTAGCTGTATGCCAGTTAGCTTCCAGTTCCAGAAGCAAGAGTGACGTGGTACTATACTGAGCCCAGGTCTACTGAAAAGGCTCAATTCCCTCTAAAGGAGTAATAGAAAAAAAATAGTTACAATTAGGGTGAACTGGGAGAATTGAATTTTCAGTTTGTTACATCAGGATGTCCACTCAAGGCACAGACCTCTTAGAAGGTAGATACACAGAATTTACTATCTCATTTAGCGATGACTAATTTTAGGATCAATTTGCTTGAGGAAATTTGGTAGTTTTTCTGAGTCCTGGGGATTTATTTTTCTTCTAAGAAAATGGTCAGATTGCAAATCTATGTATCTCCTGCAGAATAATCCCCATAACATATTATTAAAAACACAGATTCATGAACTCTGCCCCAGGGTACTAATTCTGAATTCATACTGAAATTGAGAACTACTGATGCAGGAATTCCTAAATATTCTGAGTAATTTGAAGAAGAGGGTACAGCTAATTCTAACTGTAATAATAACTCTGTGTTTACTAAACTCTTGTGAAATAGAGTAAGATAATATTGATATTGGAGGGATTTGAAGAAAATCTTAGGTAGCCTTATAAGCAAGATGGGTCCTCCAAGCCCAGCCTCCACACAAACTAGAATGAACATAATATAACCACTGCTTACCACTAAATAATATTATTAGGAAACTGAGTCACTTAATATTTTCAAATAAGAATCTCTGACAAGACCAAATAAGATGAAAGTACTCTAAAAATTTCTGGAAGAAATGTAAATCCCGTGAGAAAGTATCCATTCTTTCATTCCTATTTTGTGGATGGGATAATTTCATTCTCAATAAACAATATAAAAATATAAATGGTAACACAGTAGTATTCTCTGTCCATGTACCATGTACCACAGTTCTCTGCAAATAAAGTATGCGTGATAATGGACTAAGAAATGATACACTGATTTCTTCAATATACCTTACAAGTCGCTCTATGATTTAGGTCCTACTAGTAGTGTCCTCTTCCAGGGCCATGGGCTCCTGACATGTGGAACCTCAGGCATTGTGCTTCCCTTTTAAATGATCTCCCTCCACAACCCATTCCACCACACACACACACACACACTTATTTTGGCTAACTTTTGTTTATCCTTTAGTGAGAGCTTAAAGAGAAGGGTTATGTGATTATTTCCACCCCTATTTTGATAAGCTGGTTGCAGACCACTTCCATGTCTTATAGTCCTTGTACTGCCTTTTCATAGACTTACCACAATTAAAATTAATTAGTTATATTTATTATTTTTAATATATCTCTCCATTGTTTGCTTATAAATTCAGAGATCATGACTTTCTTATTTAACCTAGATATTTCAGCACTTAAAAGTACGTGGCATGCACTAAGGCTCATATAATTTTTAAAAAAATAAATGCTATGCAACATCATGTGTAACTAAGACAAGATGATTTGTTTAGCAGCATTTAGATGGCATATGTGTCTTAAAATTATTAAAAAGCTCTGAAGTATGCCTTGAATTTTACCCTATAAAATTGGATTTGTTTACTTTTATTCCCAAATAATTGCTAAATAGAATTTAATGTCATTGTGGCCTCTTTAAAACAAATAGATTAATTAAAAATGAAAATAGGTCATAACTTTTTCATTTAACTTTATGGCAATGGTTAAAAAATCACATTAACTAATCTCTTAACTTACATAATATCATTTGATAGCATAGTAAATATTTTGTACTAGTGATCTATTCAATTTTAGATAAGTATTGAACTTTAAAAGAGGGCAGATAGCTTTTCATGTTATATTTTATATTTAGTTATCAAAGACAGGTGTCTTTAAGATACATAAGATCCTACCAAAAGTTCACACTAATTTAAAAAGGTGTTTACTTTTGTTACTTTTGGGAAGTAATATGTTTGATACATTATCAACACAGGGTCTGTAAGTAAAATACAATAAAGTGAAAAGATATCACAGGCCTTATTAAATGACTGAGTAAATATAATATAATCTGTGAAAATGAATTTGATCCCCAAATTGGCATTTCAAAGGGAATTACAATGCAGTTGCTATCCACCATTAAATACCCATACTTACTGGTGTTTAGTGTAATTCAGAAACATATAGAAGTAAATTCATAATAATAGGGATTATACCAGCAGTTTATTTAATCACATTTTTATCATATAGAATGGACATTGAACAGGTAAAGGTGACACAGTGAATACAAATGGAAGCCTAGTCTGACTGCAGAGCACATAAACTTCTATTGTGCTGCACTACTGAGCACATGATTTTGCTGGTATGATTTGACAGAGCATGTAAATTAACCAACAATTTGAAGCCTCAGAGACCAAAGCCACAGAAGCTGCAGTAGACACTGTGGTTCAAAGAAGGAAGCATCACCTTTCAATAAGGTAAGAATTTATGTGTATGCATCAGTGAAACTGCTGCTCACCATAAAACAGGCCCCACGACAGAGACAGCAGTATGGGTTTTGCACACCACACTATCATTTAAACTCTGTACTTTTATTTTCCAGGCAAAACTTGGGAAAATGGAGTTCCACTTGCTTCAGAATGCCTGTAAACTGTGAGTACACAGTATTAGGAAGAGTCCATGAGTCCCAAACTTACAAGATGCGTGATCTTTGATCAATTATTTTTCAAAGTACCTCTGTTCTGTTCTTAGAGAAATGAGACTGATATTTCTAAAACATAAGAGTTGTGGAGAGAGACAAATCAGAGTATCACTTATGAATCAATTCGCTATTGTATAATAACTAAGATGTTTGCATAACATGCTCTTAGTTCTCTACCATAGGACAAATAGAAAGAACATGCCACTGTCACCCTTTGTTGTATAAAATTCCTTGATACAAGTAGAGGTGGAAGTCTCATTGTTAACTCAAACTGCATAGAATGCAGGAAGAAAATGAGTAGGGGGACAGGAAACCAAGTACAGAGGAATAAACAGAAAGGTGAGAAAGTATTAGAATGAGGGAGAATGTAATGTATGAATACAACAATGAGATTTATAGTCAGTGATGATGGACGTTGAATTGGCTCCAATATCCATTTCCTTGTTTCTGTATCCATTTCTGTTTAGCAGAGATGAAACCAGAAAGGGAAAGCATACATTTGCTAAACTCACTTTCTGTTCTAAGGAACACACTTAGAAAATAAGACGTGATGTAGGTAAAGAATAGGGATTCTTATGAATACAGAAAAATGACCACTGTGCATATTATGCAGTAAGAAAAATCAGAATGAAATAGATGTTCACCATGATAACAAATCAGTTGATAAACTGAAAAGTATTTTTAAATGCTATGCTAAGAAATTTAAATAATATTCTCCATTCAAGGGGAAGCCATGGAAATTTGTTTTTATAAAAGTGAATGATGTGTCAAAGGGAACCACATCCTGTGTATCAAGGTAACAAATATGACTATCAGTCCTGATGAGATAGATGGCAGCTCTGGAAACCAAAATATGTATTTTGGTAAAAGAATGATTGTAAACTTGTACTCTAGGAAAATTTGCAATGCAAAACACACATATTCACACATGCACACACATACAACAAGAACAAACAGGAGTCTGTGCATCAATTTCTCAAAAATGCCAAAAAGTCAACTCAGGAACTGTTTTGGGATGAAATATAAAAACTATTTAATTTCATGTCTTTGAAATAAAAGGGGTCATTTTCAAGGATAACAGTTAAGATAATAATTAGAAGAATAAAAAGTAAACATAGTTAATACTTCTTCAATGCTACTGTGTGCCAAGTGCTATTTTAAAATGGTTTTTCTTCAAAATAACTTTATGAGTAGGTACTATTACTATCTTGATTTTATGAATTATAACACCAAAGTTTTGGGGAGTTTTATACCATCCTCAAAGTCACCCTTGTTTGGCTATCAGCCAATTTGCTATAATAAAGAGACACAAACTATAGTGCTTGAATAAAACAGAAGTTTCTCACTCAGGATAGAATTAGTCAGGTAAGAAGTCCAGCTTTGTTCCACAGATCATCAGAAACCCTAGCACCTAGTGTTTCTGTCAGCCTTAGGGTTTTGCTGACATTGGTATGGCTGAAGGTAGTTCTTTACTGCCATGTCTACATTCCAGCCCAATGGAAAGATGTAAGAACAGAGGAGGCTGAGAAGGTACTTTAAAAGGGTGAGATCCAGAATGTGTGTACATTACTTTCTCTCATACTTTCTTGGCCATAATGAAGTCACATGACGCTTTATATCCAAGGGAAGGAGAAAGATTACCAACAGGGAGTAAGAGAGAATGAATACTGGGGGAAATTAACAACCAGATTTACATAATCCTACTAAATCACCCAATGTCTCATCTACTAATTAATAGAGCAGAGATAGAAATCTAGTTATATGTCACTTAACTCTTAGCTGACATTCTACACCTAAAACCAATCTGTGAAATAAGTATTATTAACTCGATTAATACATGTCTTCTTATGATGAGAGAGATGAAGTTAGCTCCCTTAGGATGGGCAACTATTTAGAAATATTCTGAAAGATATGTGTCTTGGGTACACAATGACTTTTTATAATCACATTGAATGCATCATTCTGTCATTAGCAATGCATTACTCTCTAAATTATATGACTTGTATAAAATCTTGGGCTCTGCAGATGTATCACTCTATTCAATTTTTTATTGATATACATCCTATCTTTACTGAATGTTATCTTCTTATCTATATGAGGTTGAATATCAGGTCTTCAAAAGAAATCTGCTTTGTAAATTTTTCTGGGAGAAAATTTAACTTGAGTAATATTATTTTAATACACAATACCTTTTCCAGGAAAATGTACCTCTGTAAACCTACTGTATTGACAGTAGGCTATGAAACCTACCTCCTGGAGCTCCATAGGCAAATGTTGCTCAAGCTTTCAGTGAGAGAGAATCAGTATGCAAATCAGATATCTTTTGTAAATTAGGCAGTCAGTTTCTCTCTAGGTTAGTATCTACAGAAATTCATATTATAATAAAAGTTCCCGCCTGCATTCCACCAAATTTAAACCTCAGCAGTGAGGCAAGAATCAAACAAAGAGGTCCAACATCAAATTGAGCATAAAGTATTCTTGTACATTCCTTGAGCTTCCACAGTAAGTGATGACAACAATCAGGGGATATCTGTCTTCACTGAGAGCTGAGGTGGATAAAGCAAGGGCACCAGTCTTTCCATCTGGATTCTCTCCCAACTACTGAAATACACTTTAAAATTTTCAAGTACATTAGCAGTGCCATAGGGAGTTGAAATCTCTTTTCATACCATTTTAGCAGTTATTTGACTGTATCACAGGTCATTGTTTCTTTCATGCGATAGTAAACTTGTACAGAAAAGTGTTTGACTATGAGAAGCTATAGGCATGGTTGACAGGACTCCAAAACAAATACTCTGTCTCACTCATCAGACAAGTTCTCTGCTTCGTTAAATAGTAGCAACAATCTTTCTTAGACAGTAATGAAAACTTGTAATGTACTTTGTTTATCCTTACCTATAACATGTATTTATCATGACATATGTAATGATGACCATGAATATTGATTTTAATGTTAAAATAATGCTCAAATCAGTCCAAGTAAGTTGCTTTTATGTTTCTCACAATGCCCAGTATTAGTTCCCTGTATTCTACAACTTCTTAGTTCAGATTCTTAAATCTCTAAACAAAGAAAGGCAGACTCACTGATGACTGAAACTATCTCTATTTTTTAATCTGTTTATTACATAAACCTAACACCATAAAAATTCATATAAGATTGAAAGTATGAGCAGATGCTTCTCTTCAGAAGATGACTTCATATATTTTCAAATAGTCTAAGAAGTATTAATTTGGCCTCTAGAATGGTGTTTCCCAACCTTTTGCCACTGTGTACCTATTTTAAACCCATTTCTATAAATTGTACCCATTGTTTTTAAAACAGCTGTTTTTAAATACTGACACTTTTGTTCCAGTGCCTGTCTTAATGTAAAATAGTGGAAATGAGGTAATAAGTTAGGGAAAAAATTACTACACTAAAAGTACACACCACAGATTTAATTTTTCAATATTAATAGTGCAGTTCAATATTGATAATAATGATGGAGATCATCATGCTTAGTGAAATAAGCCAGACAGAAAAAACAAAGAACTGTATGACTTCACTCATATGCGGAATATAAAACTGAAAGCAAAGAAAAAGGAAATGAAGAAACAAATAACCCATGGACACAATCAATAGTTTAATGTTTATTTGGAGACGAGTGGGTTAGGGAGGGGAGAAAGGGGAGGGGGTGGGAGAGGAGCGGGGGAAGCTAAATATAAGGTGATGGAAAGAGAAGTCACATTAGGTGGTGAACTTATTATACATCAAGTTGACAATGCACTGTAGAATTGTATGCCTGAAACCTATGTAATCCTTGCTAACAGATGTCACTCCAATAAGTCTAACAATAAAAATGAATGAAAAAGAAAAAAAAAAGAAAAAATAAACATTAAATGAAAATGCTATTATACTTGAAGAGAATCATAATCAAAGACAATGTACTTATTTTCACTCAGTCAGTAACTAAACTGATCAAACGGTCTGGCTATGGATGTATCTGTATGTTTGGGTAAGTTCTAGAAAAGTTGAAAATAGATTGTTCTGAAACTGCTTAATGATTGGTACAAGAGCGGTTTGGGGGAAGGGTTCACAGCCACGCCCTCCCCAATCATTGTTCCCTAATGTGATCTAATTTTGAAATGTCTCCATTAACTGTGATTCAAACTTCACATCTATTGTTCTATAACTAACATTTTGCACTTTTTTACCTTGTTTTTTTGCCATTACTGACGCTTTGTTATGCACCCCTGAACAGCCCATCGTGTACCTGCCGGGGCTTTCTGTACCACCTCTTGGGAACCAATGCTCTAGAATAACATCAAGTTTTGCTATTTAGTTTGTACCTTTTCAACATCCCCTATTTTTAAAAGTGTTATAGAGGTAATGAGATATTATGATGGATGTATTCTGCATAAATTCTTTTAACACATTTGATATACTTATTAAAATTATTCCAGGAAATTTTTAGTCTCCTAAACTTCAGCATTAAGACTTTTGACCCCAATCCCTTTGGCTTGATTTCAACTACCCATATTATATGAATTCATTTATTCAGATGTTCATTTCCTTAACAAATATGTTTAATAAACAACTACATGCCAGCCATGTGTTAGCACTGAGAATATAATCATGAGCAAAGAAAAAAGATTCCACTCATGTCTTTTAGAGCCTAGTAGGAGAAACAGATATTAACAAAATACTTATATATGTATAAAATTACAAATTGTGTTAAGCTCTATGAAAGAAGAAAACAAATACAAATTAAGGTTAACACAAGGTAAAATTATGTAACCTGTGGCTAGAGAAGACTCCTTTGAAGAAGAGTATGAGGCCCAAAAGTATGCAAGAAGTATGCATCTGAGGGGGTAGGCGTGTCGGAAAAAAAGATAGGAACTAATGAAGAAATTTGAGAGAGGATCAAGTGCTATAAATTAAGGATCAGTTGACTGCCCACATGCTTGCCTTTCACAAACCAAATTCTAAGATCTTGAGCTTGAACTTAGGTTATTCAAGTAAGGAGTCTCGACTTAAGGCCCTCCTCCTTCTTGGTACTGGTGTGTTATGTTTCCCTAATCATTCAGTAAGAGAAGAATATAAAAAAAATTGATTTTTTTAAAACTTTGAGCAGGAAAATGAAGGGCCAGGTTAAAGAATATATTTTCTAGCCTCCTGCAGCTAGACAAGACCATGGAATTCAATTTTGGTCAATGATGTGGTGCTGAAGTATCATGTGTAAATTCCAGGGAAAGTCTATAAAGAAAAGGCTAGAAGTTGGACATGAGAGGTAGAACACAAACCCCAACTTTGCACCATGAGGTGGTAATGCCATGTGCAGAGAATACTGGGGGAGAAACATCTAAGGAGCCTGAATCCCTGATGAGTCCAGCCCACCATGCAGGACTTCCTGCCTCTAATCTAGTCCATTTTTAGCATTAAAAAAAAAGATAAATTTTTCTCTAGTCATTATATTCCAATCAGTGTGATCCCTTTAAAATTTAAAAATGATTATGTCTTTTCTCTGTTTAGAGGCAAAAATGTTTTCTAATTTTATTCAGAGAAAATACAGTCTTCAAAATTACATCATGTATATCATTCTGCCTAATTAAACTTTCTCTTCTGCCCTTTTTGTCATAGTGCCTGTCACCAACTAACTTCCTCTTTTCTTCCTTCCTTCCTTCCTTCTTTCCTTTTTTCTTTCCTTCCTCCCTTCCTTCATTTATTTTTTTTCTTCTAAGTTTAGAATAACAGTGAATGGAACCTAGATGTTCATATAGATAATATTTTCTGAATACATGAATCATTATAAAGCTGATTCTGGTTTGGTACATTGTTAATAATAGCAAAAATAAAAGCTGATGCTTTCATATAACCAATCTACATTTAAAAAAAAAGCTTTGGTAGTTTTATATCCTCTCAAAGTCTACTAATAGTATTTTTCAACTGCTTGCCACCAACCTCCCTATACTTATGTAACACAACACCTCAATAACACTGTAGGAAACTCAGCAACACTGGTTAGAAGAGGGACAAAGAGTGTGTGAGAAGACATGGAAACTGAGTGAGACACTTATCAGAAGCAGGAGAAAATAGAGAACAGCAAGGTTTTGGAGACTAGATCAAATCCCCTAGTGTTAGTCTTGCCTGGGGACAATCTTATAGCATCAGAAAATAAATAGAAATCAGATTTAAATGTGTTACAATGTAAGTATCTTCTGTCTTGTCTACTCCATTCATATTTACTTAAAAAATATGAATGGTGCTCAAGGCAGTGGGAGTGCAATGGTCAGTAAAAATAGACACAGAACCTGCATATGATTTTTTGACAGACAACTCACAAAGGCAGGAAATCAATATGTCCTATGATTTATGATTTCATTATATATATCATATTTCTTCTAAGTTGAGTTATAAATATATATATACTGGCTTGACTAAAGAGATTTGTGTAAACATATTAATGAGGTCAATTTTGATAAATAGAATTTATGGGATAAAAGACTCATTAAGATATACTTTTTATTTTAACAGGAAATTGAATTAGGATAAAGTAAGGGATTAAAGAATCCATTGCACTTAAAGGAGGTTATCATTGGAATCTACATTAAAGCTCACTTTATTTATAAGAAAGGTGTGTTATTTGTATATATTCACTATAATATGATTTTAAAATATTTAATATAGAGAGATTGGTCTTAATCTCAGCCTGGATAGTACCATAAAAGTACAGTTCAATTTTAACATTTGTTACATAGAAAGCTTATATTTTATTTTATTTCTTTTTTTAAAAGTCAGGGATTTGGCACTTTCTTTACATCAGTGATACAGTGATGTCTTTCTTAGAACCCTTGGCTTAGGAAGTGGCTGAGCTCAGTTCCAAATCGCATATGAACTCGCCTCACCAGCTGTGCATTGCTGGTAGAGGGAGGAGAAGGAGGAGAGGGTGCAGGGAGTGGAGAAGTTAGTTCATTCATATTTCATAAGACCTACCCTGCGGGCCCTGCGGTGGCCATTACAGCACATGTACACACCGCATCCCTCACACTCCAAGGATCACTGACATAGAATCAGGGTCAAGACAGGTAGCATGACAGACTCTTTGAAGTCTGCATATCGGTGGCACATAGACACAAAATATTTGGTCACTTTTGACCTCAGTAACCCCTGAAGCTGTGGGCTGGACCACATGTGAATTGTCTACTCTCAGGAATACTATCTTAAAAAGATATCCATGCCTGTCTGTCAGATCTGATTAAAAAGCGCTATGAAGAAACCAGAACACAGAGGCAACATCTCGTATGGTGAAAACACTCCAATTTAATCAGTAATTCCCTATTTTAAAATTCCACACAAGAAGAGTTAATCAGAATTTATAATATAAAACTATAAAAGTTAAACTTCAATAATGTGATCTTTCTTTAGCATGGATAAATTGTCACATAAGGCAGACAGAAATCCAATTCTCGAAAACTTTCTTTTTTTTTCTTTTGTTAAGATTTGCAATGATCAAAGCTGGGATTAAAGATAATTGATCCAGTATAAAATCTTGTTGAAATTGGCATGAATTTGAAATGTGAAATACACGTTCATATAGAGTTGCTATACAGTGGATTTAATTAATAAGGACAATTTAGCCACTTCTCCATATAACCAATTACCCAGCATCATGGATACTTATAGACTCCCTCATAATAACCTGTCTTTTTTTTTTCTTTCTTTTAATTCATTTTTATTGTTAGACTTATTGGGGTGACATCTGTTAGCAAGGATTACATAGGTTTCAGGCATACAATTCTACAGTGCATTGTCAACTTGTTGTATAATAAGTTCATCACCTAATGTGACTTCTCTTTCCATCACCTTATATTTAGCTTCCCCCTCTCCTCTCCCACCCCCTCCCCTTTCTCCCTTCCCTGACCCACTCGTCCCCAAATAAACATTAAACTATCGATTGTGTCCATGGGTTATT